>VWZO01000956.1:84558-206503 GCA_013396975.1 Bucco capensis | reverse complement strand
GGGGGGGGGGGGGGGAGACGACGACAAGACACAGCCCCCAGGGCTGACGTGGCCAGATCCTGCATGAAGAAGCAAGTGTCTTGAGTCCTGCTCAGCCCTGGGGTCCACAGGAATAAAACATTCCTTCTGCTGCAGGCTGAATAAAGCTTTCAAGTGCATTTGCTGGGCTGCACTTTAAGCAGCCTCCCCCACATCAGCATCAGCTGCTAATAGCATGAAACCCAGGTCCAGGCTGGCAGTCCTCATGCCTGTGTTGGATGTGGAGTGTCTTTAATTTGGGATAACCTGGCTGTAGTGATTCTACCTTAACAGGAGAAAAGAGAAACCCTGGTAAGAGTGATAAACAGAGGGCCCCTGGTGTTCCATTGAATTAATGCTTATTTGGGCAGACAGGGAGGAGAGGAATTAAATTAATATCTGATTGTAACTGCTACTGGATGTGGTTATTGACTTATCTTGCTTTGGAGGACCATAAATATGTCCTGGGATATACCCCTGGAACCATAATCTGCTCAGGATCACAGTGCAGGTCTGTCTCTGATGCTCCTTCAGGGACTTGTCCTGACTTCTGCAGTCAAAAATCCAGATTCCTCTGACAAAGGAGCCAGCCACGTGCGGAGGGGAATGTGTTTGCACTTCACTGTGAGCATGCAGCATAAACCTTGAAGGCCTCTGCCTTGCCTAAATGGCTTTATTGTCTGTAATGCCGCGGGAGGGTGTGGAGCTGATGGACTCGGGGGAGAGGCACGTGTGGAGCTCCTCAGCTCTGGAGTCAGGATGGGTTACAGCTGGAGCCTCATATTCTAGTCCACTCCTTTTTTTTGCTTGCACCCGGGATTTTGTCCCCTTTAGGCAGTTGTTTGGGGGTAGAAGATGGTTTGGTGAGATAAACTGGGGGGGCTTTCAGTGTGTGCCTCAATAGCGCTGGCCAAAGGGTTCAGGTATGTGTGAGCCTGGGCAGAGGATCAGCCCTGGATGCCATGCAGATACTCTGGTCTGGATGACTCCATGGATGTGATGCCTGTCCCAGGCCCCCCCAGCAATGTCAGCCTTGGGGCTGGTGTGGGGTGCTTCATGGCTCGGCATGCCCCATACACAGGCATGTGGGCTTCTTGTTGTCCTGGGACTGCTGTCCATGGAGGCATGTGGGTGCAGCTGCCATGTGAGCATTTTCCCCTGCCATGGGCAAATCTAAGCCCTTTCTTCTTCAGAAATGACTCTTGTCAGCAGCAAGGGGGAATCCTTTCTTTTACCAGGCTGGAAAACAGCAGAGGAGCCCAAGGCCAGAGTGGAGTACCTGCAGGGAGGGTGGAGACACTTCATCTCAATAAATGGGTTCTGGCTCCTCCAGCAGTGGATGTTCAGATCTCACAGCTGGAGTTTGGGCTTGGCTTTTTGCTGGTTTTTGTTTTTTCTCGTAGCCCCGTGAAGCTGGCTTGTTCTGGCTCTGGGAGCACAGAGGGTTGGGCAAGTGGTGGTCAAGCTACAAGTCTGGAGGTGAATTGAGGGACAAAAGGATGAAGCAAAAGCACTTTGCTGTGCCTCCTCCTCATCTCCTTCCCCCATATCCTCTCCTTTCATCTGCTGAATACCTTTATTTTTCCACCTTTCTTCTTTTACTACTCCCTGGGTTTGCATTGGGGGCAGGATGGAGGTTGGTGTGCGTGCGCACGATGAAGCTATTCGAGGAGTTGTGATCTCTGCGTTTCATTTTGCAGTTCAGCTGGAAAGATCTCGTTTCCAAATACACCCACACACAGGCACAGAGAGAGAGCGAGCAGGCGAGGAGCTGCTCAGGGGGGTGGGGAGGACTGGGGGCTGGCAGCAATTGGGAATCCTATTGAATCCTACTCAGAGTGGTCTAGAGCCTTTATCTGGGAACAGGAGATGGTATCTTCTGCCTCAACCCTGTATCTCAGGGCCATGCAGGTCCTTGACTGCACCCATAGGTGCCTGGCTGCTTTAGTCTAGAGCAAAGAGGGAGTGGGAGCCGCCAGGAGCGAGGGTCCCTGAGCAGACCCTTGCTCTGCACGTGGCAGCAGCCCCAAGAGCAGCCAGGAGAGTCCAGGGCAGTGGTAGGGCTGCACATAGTATGTGTGCGTCCATGTACCACCATGGACTGAGCAGAGCCCAGGACATGGCAGCAGGGTGGTAAGGCTTGCTTTTGCAGTGGAAGAAGCAGCATGCAAGCAATAAGACAAGAAGAAATGGCCTCAAGTTGTGCCAGGGGAGGTTTAAGTTGGACATTAGAAACAATTTCTTCACTGAAAAGGTTGTCAAGTATTGGCCCAGGCTGCCCAGGGCAGTGGTGGAGTCACTACCCCTGGAGGGATCTAAAAGACATGTAGATGTGGTGTTGAGGGACATGGTTTAGTGGTGGACTTGGCTGTACTGGGTTAACAGTTGGACTTGATGATTTTAAAGGTCTTTTCCAACCTCAGCATTTCTGTCATATGTAGAATCATAAAACTCCTCTCCCAGAGACCTTCAAGCCAAAGTCATCTCATTTCCAAAGACGAGCTGGTGCTAGGGTGGCTCCTTTAGCCTTTAACTCCCCATCTGCACCCTTTCCTTCCAGCACTTCTCTTGCTAGCTGTGTCTTGGCTCCAGTTCTTGGTTTCTGGAGGAGCTGATGGTGGTGTGGATGTGTCCTGTATCCCCCAGCACTGGGAGAGATGGGGTTAGTGGGAAGCAAATAAACCTTCATCCTGGTGGGCAGCTGGGTGTGCAGCAGCAGGTAAATGTGAGGGGCTGGCTGATGAGGACTTGTGGTGCTGGAAGGTTTTGGAGAGGCAGCCTGTCCGAGACAGCAAGCGTGCCAGGGCCCCTGGGGCCTTCCCTGGCTTTGGAGCTGTGGAGCAGCTCAGGATGCTGGGGTGTGTGTGGGAGCACACCCTCTTTCAGGCTGGTGCCATGAGTGCCTGCATCCCTCTGTGCCCTCTCTGGGCCCCTTGGGTAGATGCTGGTGGCTCGTCTCTCAGCTCAGCCCCTGCACACCAGGTTCTCCTGCCATCCCTTCAGGGTCAGTGCGGGATGTTTTTCCATCGCCTGCAAGAAGCTGAGCTCATAGAGCACTATTCTCTGGGCCAGCACTGTGCCTGTTTGAAGTTCCTTGGTTTGGTATTCCTCAAACTCTGTGTCCTCAGGCACAAAATACAACAACCCTCAGCGCTGGAGGCTTTTCCTCAGCACTACAGATTTGGTTATCCCCAGCATCCTGCTGCATGGTGAAGGCACTGCCCCTTCCCAAGCCACAGGAAGGATGCCATCCCCTCCCAAACTCACTGCAAATCTTTAACCAGTGGTAAAATGGCCACCTCGGCATGGCACAGCATGCCAGCCAGGCTGGCAGGGGAAAGGTGGCCACTGAAGCACTGTTTGTCTTAGCTGGGAGCCAGGGCTCTGCCAAGCAGGCAAAATGCTGGAGCAGCGAGTGTGTCCCACAGTGCTTGAGTTGTGGTCATGGTGGAAGTCAGGTCAGGAGTAAACGTGGAGGATGTGGCAGGAAAGAGCAACTTTGAGACAGCCACAAACCATCTCGTGGTTCTGGAAGTTGGGATTTTCTTTGTATTCCTCTGCACTGCTGACTGCACTGGCTGAGAGGTGAAGTTATGGGAGAAATAACAGTGGTTCCGGGAAATATTTTGCCTAGCTCGGATTGTTGAGTTTGATTTTTCTGCTGCTTTCATCTGCTGCCAGAAGGGAGACAGAGAGAAGACAGAGAGCTTGGCCGGTGGGTTACTGTCCCAGAAATCAGCCTGGCCAGTGAGCAGCTGCTCCGGTGGGAAGAGAAAACACTCGAAAGCGGACAGGGTTTGCGTTGCTCTCCTTCCACCCTGCTCCTGGCTGTTCCTTAGGATGGAGGGATGAGTGCGTTTGAAGGCAGAGACTGCTCAGGCAGTAATGCTCCTGGCCTCCCATGCCTTTGTGCTGACTAAAATCTTAAATTCTTCCCTTTTTTGACAAGATTTGGGGTTTCTGTGCCGAGCTGGAGAGTCTCTATGGCAACAGCTAAAGGCAACTTACATCCCTAACCCTTTTTTGTTGCAGAGGGGAACAGGACAGGTGCACTGAGCACCAGTAACTGTTGGAACTTCTCTAATACTTGGGATAGCCAGTGCTGGGACTGGTTAAACTCAAATACAGAATTGCTTTGTGCCTATGAAGCCAAGGGGCTGGGAGCAGCTCTGCCCACTCCCACTTTGGCTGTGGGAGAGAGTGGGGAGTGGGGTCACATGCGTGCTGAGGCTGAGGGGTTGAGGGTTTGGGGCTGAGCTTAGAGCTGCTCGTGGAGCATGACTGCAGCAGCATTGCAAAGTGCAATTAAAACCTGAGCCCTTCAGGAAAAGTCTTGCAGCGTGCAGTAGAAAGGAAACCAGCTGGGATAGATTGAAACATAATAGGTTTGGGGAGTCATTTTTAGAATCCTGTACTGTAGATCTTTCTAGAAAGATGCTATACAATTTAGTAACCTGTTCTATTCCTATAGATTGTTCTTAAATCATCCTGTAGTATTGTGTAGGAGGAATCTAATTTTCCACTACAGGGTAATATACCTTTCTATAGGTTTTCACTTGTGGAGTTTTTTCATCTAGTGGAGTTAAATGAAAAATTATATCCTTCCTAGAGAAAATAATACTTTTAATTTATTTTAGAAGGCATATCAGTATTTTCCATAGGGGTTTATATGGCTGCATAAACCCCACTTGGAGCTCCTGGAGGAAGTGGTTTGCAGTTGGGTGGAGATGGACTGGGACACAGTCCTGGCTGGGCAGTGTAGGGGCTCTGCAGTGGGGCCTGAGCCTGACTAAGGGAGGGGAAAAAGAATAAATAAAAGCCAGGACTTCCTCGCATCTGTTTCTCCTCCTGGAATGCAGTTGGAGAGAAGACAGAGCAACAGTTCAGGGCTGTGTCCTTCACCAGGGTCCTGCAGGCTAGGGGCTAGTAGTCCAGAGGTCTGCGGGGGCTGGAGAAGGGATCAGGGAGCTCTCTGCATTTGGAGAAGTGGGCTTTGGGAATAGCAGGTAGGGGCTGTACTGTGCTGTGTGGCTGTTTGCAGCAGGCTGAGGAAGGCAGGAGGATCAAGGGAAGGGCTGAAAATCTGGCCATGAGATGTCTGATGAAGCTATGGGTAGTTGCTGTGCTGGTCCTTAAGAGTAATTGAGCAGTTCTGTGCTCTTAGGTGGTCCCACAGAAGCCTGCTCTGGAGTGCTCCATGGGCTCAGGCACGTGTGGTGGCCTGAGGGTGGGGATGCTGCTTTCCCTGGAAAAGCGTGGAGCTGGGCTCCATCTCCGCCTTAGTTCAGTGGTGCCCATCACTGCGGCCTCAGGGTCTGGGCTCCCAGGCAGCTGGTGGCATCCCAGAGAGAGGCACAGGGGAGGCTGGTGGCCCTGGTCCTTGGAGGTCCCCAGAGGACAAGCACCTTTTAATAGCTATGGCAACTAATCAGCCCTGGTGGTGACATCCCTGCCGTCTCCATGGCGACGGACACGAGCATCCCATAGCAACATGTGCTCAGGTACCCATGGAAACAGGCTGGGAGGGCTTCAGCATTACTGTTGGATCTCTGCTATGGGGGTACTGTGGGGCTTATCCCAAGGTGAACATGCTGCTATGGGGAGGGGCAGGGTGAAACTGGGGGGCTTGAGGGCTGCAGCACCCAGCTCCCCTCCTTTAGCCCTGTAGACCTGGGAGAAGCTTTCTTTGGGTTTGTTTTGGACCCTGGGCAGAGCTGGGGAGTGCTGCCTGCCTTTCCCTGTCCCACCTAGTGAAGTCAGCTTCCAGTTCCCAACATGGCTGTGGCATGGAGCTCAAAATCTTAGGGCTTCATTCAACCAGCAGTGAGCTGTTACAAAAAAAAAAGAGAGAATTGGGGTAAAATTTCCAACTATTGGGCTTCTTACCCTGACAAGCATGAGGTGCTTTTGAGATAGGAATTAGCCCCAAGCCATGGACTGCAGCAGGAACCCCAATGCCATGATGAAGCAGGAGTTCCTCCCTCCAGCTCCCCAGCTTCAGTGCGGCCTCCCCTGGCCCCACGAGTGCTTTTGGGAGCCTCTCCTCCTGTGTGAGAGGCTGAGTGATAAGAGCAGTGGTGCTGGCCTCAGAGGAGGCCGCAGCAGCTCAGCGAGGTTTAATTAAATCTGAAATCCCGGCCATTTTCTCTCCTGGGCTTTGGCTTGGGATGCCACGGGTAGGAAATCAGTGGAAGGAAATAATGAGAATTAGAGCAACTTCAGGGACCATTGCATTCCCAGCTAGCGGGGGGCTGGAGGCCAGCCAAGCTATGGGAGGACAGAACTACATCCTCCTTTGGGATGCGCATGGCACAGACAGGAGAACTCCGCGGGAAAGGCTGTGCCGTTGCTGCAGCTGAGCATCAGCAGAGTCTGGGAGCTGGCAGTGCCATCTCCAAATCCCCTTAATGACCAAGCAGCTCCCAGCCTGGCAGCAAACATCCCCTGCAATAGGTGCCTTTTTTTCCCATCTTTTCTGCAGAGGCACACTCATTATGGCTGTGATGAGCCTGACTATAAATGAGATACAAACGCACAGTTAACGCTGAGCCTCCCCAAGGCCAGGGTAGGTATTCTGGTATTTAAACTAGCAGAGCCAAGGGGAAGATTCCAGCAAAAGCTGGGGGTGAGGTGGAGGGGGGAAGAAGGAGAGAGGAAAGGAAAAATGGCTCTAATTGAGGTTGGTGTTTGAACAGCGAAGACCATTTAATGCTCCTTAATCAATAGGTCTGCCTGATTGAACTAAAGCACCCACCCTGGGGGTTTGTGTGCCTGCAGTGCCCAGGATGCTTCTGCTGAAAGCCCCTCTGGGGTGAACTGTGGCTGTGGTGGAGATTGTGGTGCTGGCAGATGTTTTGGTGTTTGCAGCCCTGAAGGATGCTGTGGGCTGAACCCAGGGATCAGTTGGTGAAGTCATCAGTGAGCAGCTCCTTCTACCTCCAGCCTTGTAGGAACCTGTGAAAATCTACTTATTCCCCCAGGCTGTGATCCCTACCCACTGTATTTCCAACACCCAGTTTTTCAGGCCACAGTAGATCAAGCAGGGGTTGGTTTCCCAGCTGGGACATGCTGGCAGTGCCATGGTGGAGTGCAGCTGAAGTGTTGGGTGGGTCCCTGTCAGGATGCACTGGAGCCATGGGCATCTCTCTGCTCACCCTTTGGCTGTCGGAGCCTCGCCAGGGCTGTGGCTGAGCAAATGCCCAGCATTCCCAGACTCACATTTTTATTCTCCTTTCTTGCTCTTCCAAGGCAGCACTTGCGTGCCTGCGGAGGGGACATTATTGTGTTAGTGTCAGATACCCCAGGGGAGGTGGGGAGGGAAGGCCGGCGATGTTGTTTTTGCCTGGATTGTCTTCCAAGGACAACCATCCCGAGCAGCAGCATGTGCTTGTGTGGGGTGGCACCCATGGGTGCAGGCAGCTGGTGCCATCCCGGGGAGTCTGCACTCCCAGCAGACACCAGAGAGCACAGTGGGGAGGAGGGAACAGTCCTTGTTATTCCACAGATTTTATACACTGAGCTGATGCATATAGCAGATGAGATGATTTGCCTCCAGGCATACAGGAAGAGCGATGGGAGGCAGGATCTTTTTGGCAATCCTGTGTCTTAATCATGAGGTGAGGCTTTCCTGGGCTGGGAAGGAGGTGGGAAAGCCATGGTTTGTGCACCCGTGGGACACACTGTCCCTACACCATGGCTAGTGCTGCCCACAGAGCTGGGTGAGGCTGCAGCCCACTCCACACTGCTGCTTTTCATCTCCATCTTTTCAGAGGAGGGGAGGAGGTTACTGCTATTTCCACCTTGCTCTATTTCCAGGTTAGGAATCCAGGACGCTCCCAGGTTTGCTGGAGGAAGGTGGAGGAAAGGCTGCAAAACCTGGCTGTGCTCAGGAGGTTATTTATGGCTGGGCTTGGTGCTACGTTTTGATACCTTGTGCTGCCTCATTCCCACCTCCCACAGCCCTGTGCTGCAGCTGGGCTGGAGAAGGGGGAAGGGAAGAATGCTGTTGGTAGCTCCCACAGGGCCTGATCCTGCCCTGCTGGGGTGGCAATGGGGCAGGTGAGCCTGTCAGGTCTCTGCAGGGAGTTACAGTGCCCAGCGGGGCAGGGAAGCAGCTGCCCTTGCATCATATCTTGTCTTGCTTGGCCAGAGCAGCACAAGGGACAGGAGGTCAGTATCAGTGTCCGTGTGCTGGCTCCCTGTGGGGTGACACAGATCCTGGGGACAGCCCTCACCCCTCCTGCTGTCGCTGCCAAGGGTGTGTGGGCAGGCAGGATGAATGAGCAGTGCGTTGGGAGATGCTCGCAGCAGGTGCTAACGAGTGTGGCTTGAAATACCTCATCACCCTGAAATGTGTGGATTCTGTTTTGTTTGTAAAGAAAAGGTAGAAAAAAGACTGTTTGCTGGCCAGGAGTGTTGGTGGGAGCTTCCTCCTCCCTTGCCACCAATAGTGCTCCATGACCAGAACACAATGGTGAGGATGCTGCAGGTTGTGATGCTGTGTGCTATGAGGGCAGTGGTGTGGGTGCAGGATATGTTCCCCTGTAGCACTCTGGGTGCAGAGTCAAGGCTTGAGTGCTGGTTTCACTGTGCTCCAGCTGGCTCCCTGGGGTCAAGCACAGCTGTCCAAGGTGCCCATGGTCTTAGTGTTTCAGCCCTTGTCCTTTGCTGTCGTTTTCCCTCAAGCTAGTAGAGATGCAGTGAACCCAGCACCAAGCCAGCATGTCTAGAAACGGCACAAATGGCAACTTCCCCTCACATCCAGCCCCATCCTGAGCTGTGGATGGGGAGTGTGATTTATGTTTTCATGCTTTTCTAGTGATTCTGGTGTGTTCCCACGACTCCAGCTGCTGGGACAGCCTGGGGAGCAGCTGCCTGGGAGAGCTGGCAGTGCCGGGTGCTCCTCATTCCTCCTGTCTGGCCCACGCCTGCCCAAATGGAAGCTGGGGAGGACGTGGAGCTTGCAGGCTGGTGCTGGAGGTGTGGTGAGCGGTTAGCAAACTGGCATCTTCTAAAATTACTGAGGCCTGGTTCCCTGCCAGGGGAATCACTCCTGTGGTGACCCCACTTCCCCGGCGTCTTCTTGCTGCCAGAGAGGTTTTTGGCTCAGTGGCCTCTGCAGAGGCAGGGGCACGGGTGGTGGGTGGTGCTGAGCGGGCTGTGGGGACCTGACACATGCCTGTTTGTGGAGAGCAGAGGATAAACACTCTTGTCACTTTGCATTATGTTGTCACTTGCTATCAGATGGGTGCTGGCAACTGCTGCCAGCACCCACCCTGCCTGCAACCTGAGCCTGGGTGGCCGTGGCCAAGAGTGGGCACCAGCCAAGCCCTGGGTGAGTGGCTGCCTTGGCCTCGCTCTGCAGAGCAGCCTTGGCTGATTAAGAAATTGTTGCATAACAAGGCTCCTCTCTGCTCTACAGCTGCTTGCCTCTCTCCCCCTCATTAAGCTGGCATGTGGTTCTCCCTGGAATGCCTTCCAAAGCGGGTTGCTGTGTAGATAATGGGGCTGGGGCTGCTGCACAGCACCTCACTGGCCCCAGGCTTGGGTGATATTTAATCCCAAAGTCTGTCCTCCCTCAGTTTTCAATCAGTAAGGCAGGAATTGCAGGGAAGAGCGTCATCCCTGACCAGTGATGTGAAATGGGTATTAGGAACTGGTAGCAATCTGGCTTCTCTCCGGCCATTCACAACCTTCCTCTTGCTCACACAGGCAGTTTTTGTACTTCTTAAAATACATGTATATGTGTATAAATACAGAATCTTGGCAGCTACTCTTCCTCATCACCTGCTCTTTCCCTGGGATTTGGGAACGTAACAGCCTCCCCGGTCCCTGGGCCTCGCCAACCTGCGTGTTGTTCATGGCACCCTACAGCACCATGCCCACCTGTCTCCACTCTTATCACCTCAGCATCTCCCTGGCCAGACCCTGCTGCAGCTGGGTGGGCTTCTCTGTGGTTGCTTGCCCCTGGTCCCTGCTTGGTGTTTGTGGAGGTGCTAGGGCTGGTGGCTCTTTGTGGTTGTTGAGTTGCTTGAAGATGCAGGGCAGAGCTGGTCCTGGCTTGGTTCTGGTGGATACCCCTGGCTGGCCACCCCAGTGTGTCTCCTGGCATGGAGCTGACACTTTGGGTTTGGATTTTAATGCCTCACTGTCTTCTGTCTTCCCCCTGGCCAGTCTCTGCTCTAATGCTGCGCTACTGGTGACCCAAAGGAGCCGTGCCTTTGGCTGTTACTCGCCAGGGGAACATGTGTGGCCCCTGGTGCTCAGCACAGCTCCCAGCATGACATCTCCTCCTCCATCACTAGGGTGAAAACTGCCCAAACCCATCATTGCCATGCTAAGCCCTTCCTGGAAGCATCAGCAGCAAACACCTCACTGGGCTCTCTGGCTCTTGCTGGGGTCCTGGCCATGCTCAGCTCCTCAGAGGGATGGAGAGCCAGGCAAATAATCCATCCTGAATAATTATTCTTGCTAATTTATTAGCTGGATGGACGTCACTGCATTCCTTCCTCAGACTACCCACCAGCAGATCCCAACCTTCCTAAAGTGGAGAGCATTCCTTCCCCTGCCGTTTCCGCTGGTGAGCCCTGGCTCACTGTTTGTTTGGAGATAGCCACTTGTGTGTTGTTTGGATCGCTGGGACTGTGCCTGCCTTTGATTTGGACACGTAGCTGGCCCGGGGGGTGGCTGACCCCAGAAGGGATGGGTTGTGGCTCTGAGAACCAGGGCTTGGCCACCAGCAGCTGCAGGATTTTTTCATTTAGAAGTTGTTTCCCACAGCTGATCCCTGATTTTTCTTACCACTGCTGTCCCTGTGGCTGGGAGGATCCCATGGGAAGCGAAGGGAGAGCAGACAGTGGGGATGGGGTGAAGTGGGTGCTTGCTGAGCCCTGGCACAGGCTACTCTCTTGTCTTATCCCAGGACCAGCTAACTAACTCTCAAGATTTGGCCTCCTCCTTCCTGCTTATTCCTTTGTAGCTGGTTAATCAGACAGAGGTGTTTGGAGCTGACAGGTTCTAAGGGTGGTGGGGGGCTCTGCTGGGGGAGGAAGAGCTGGAGCAGAATGGGATGAGGGTTGATTGTTCAACAGTACCTTTCCTAAGCCAAATCTTAACACTGCAAGGAAGGCTCTGGAGGGAGATGATGTTCCCTATACCAGGGTGACTCTGGGAGACATGCCTCTCCTGGCTTGGTGGTAGGAGCCTGTCTCCCCCCAGCCTTTCCCAGGCAGCTCTTGGCCTTGTCCATCAGCTCTGTGTGAGGAAGGGGTGCAGGGCAGAGCCCTTTGTCTCTGATCAGGTTTTAGGGCAGCGGGTCCCGGTGCCACTGTGCTGGGCTCTGGCGGCTGAGTGGCAGCAGCTCTAATTGTGCCTGGATTCCTCTGAACCACAAGTGAAATCTGCAGAAATGCAGAAAGTAAACAACTCAGGGCTGAAATTCCTGGCACTTTGGGGAACCTTACACTAGGAAAAGTTTCCAAGTTGCTAATAAAAACTCTGCTTCTCCCGTGTGGAGACCCCCTGGACCAGGAGGGATGCAGCCACAGCTCCGTGGGGATGGTACCAGGAGCCCCACGGAGCTGCACTGGTTTCACACCCTGGAGCAGTTGGAATAAAAGCTCTTCTTAGGGCTTTTTTTGGTTCCTCTGCCACTCAAATCTGCTGAGCAGGGAGGTTTTCATTGTGAGAAGAGTTGCCCAGGACCCTGGAGTGACCTTTGCAGCACAGACTGGGGATAGGAAAATGGCAGAAGGAGCTAGCACCCCAGTGCAACCTGCCTGGACTGTCCCTGTGCCAGGGGACTCACTCACCCCTGCTGTGGGTGCTGGAGGGGGGCAGAGGCCCTGGCAAAGGGCTGAGCAGCCCTGCTCTGTCTCTCCCTGCCCCCTGGCAGGGGCTGTTGCACAGTTGCTGTAAGTGCTGGGGAAGATGCTGTCCCCTTAGTGTGTTCCCTGGCATGGTGTGACTGTCACCAGGCATGAGCATCTCTCATACTTTCCTTGTCTTTCTATCTCACTGGAATGGTTTCCCCCTGTGCCTCAGTGGCCCTGAGGAGCTGTGAGTCCTGTGCTGCTGCATATTGGCTGTGTCCCTGGAGAACAGGATGGGTGGCTACATGTCAGCAGCCTGGGACCCAAAATGGTGGTAAATTTGGGTGAGGAAGGTCCAGATGTGCATGTGAGCACAGGAGGGTGTTCTGAGGATGCTCTCCACAGAAAAAGCTTGATTTTCCTGGGAAACATCCCCCCACTAGACCCACTCTCTCACCCACGCCTGGCCAATTCCCAGTGACCCTTTCCCCTCTGGGTAGAGACAGTCCTAGTGCCTCCCAAAGCCACAGCCCTGCAGGGAAGCTCCAGTTCCCTTGGCCTCTCACTGCGGGTCAGACCTTTCTCTGGCTCCCCTCCAAGGGTTTGGATTGGCTCTTGGAAAAGTAAAGCTGTAAAGTTTGCCCCAGCTGGAGCATGAACCTGCAGTGGCTGGCTTGGGAGAGGAGCACTGGACTTGGTGGATATTTATAATGCAGCAGTGAGGTTAAAAATAACAGAAATTTAAGCTCAAGATGTTGTTTTGGAGGATAAGAAACTTCTACTTTGGCATTCAAATGCCAGGGCTTGTGCTGGCCATCTGCTGTCCTTGCTGTCCTTGTGCTGTATCCCTTGGGTCTCTCTGGTTCACTTCCTGGTATTTTGGGTCCTGTTTTGTGTCCACAGGGATCATCTTTGATCCCAGATGGATCAGGGGCACCATGGGAAGCACTAAAAACTGTGTGGTGCCAAGTGGCTGCTGCAGGGGTGAGCAGAGGGCAGCAGAGCAGGGCTCTGCTTGGGGGTCCTGAGGGCTGCAGGAAGGGAGGAGCGTGGGCTCACGGCTCCTGCATCCCACCTGCTTGCTTTTATTGTTGCTGCAGATATTTATTCCCCTGCCAGGGGTCAGAGGGGTTCCCAGCCCCTGCTCCTAGCATCTCTGTAGCTAGCAGGCACATCTGGAGATGATGGTCATGCTGCTGTCAGCACCCTGAGCCCCTTCAGAGCCTCCTGGGGGGAATTTTGCAGCTTGCCTGGCTCCTCATTCTCCTGGGACAGGCAGATTGTAGGTGGGAGGAGGGTGCTCCCCGTGCTGAGCATGTTTCTGGCACAGCAGCTTTGTGCAGGGAGACCCAAAGGGGCTCTGGTTTGCCATCCAAAAGCCCATAGCGGTTTGGTGACACAGCGTCCCCTGTGACCTCCTCTTCCAGCCTGCTGAGACACCAAGCCTTCACAAACCCCCATGTAGGCACGTTTCTTGGCATTGATGTCTTATTTTGCTTCAGCTCAAACCTTTTCCCTGTTGACACAGTGGCAGCTTTGTTCCAGCTTGCTGGTCCTGGGCAGGGGTGACCTTTCCTCTGTTTGCTGTCTGGGCTCACGATCTGTCCGTGCTTAGGCTGTGGCTCTGCAGCCCCCAGAGAAGGCAACAGGTGATGGTGAGCACCTGGCTTCCCTGCTCAGAGCTGGCACCCACTGGGTCCAGTGCCACCTCCTCCTGGCTTTTGGCTTCTCTCCTTGGACCTGACTGCATCTTGTTTCCCTGATGTGGAGCTGTGCTGAGTGCGTGCTGGTTCTGGGCTTGGAGCTGGGGCAGGACAGGAGTGTGTTCCCATCCCAGGCTCCCTGCAGGGGATGCACTTCCTAGTGGAGGGCTGGGGGGAAAGGGCTGGTCTATCCAATCTCCATGTAGCTGCCAGTGATGGAACTCCCTTCACCTCCTCTGCAGGACGGTGCCTCTCCCTAGCCCTGGACCCACGGGAGGTCTGAGGGCACCCAGTCTTGCCTGCCTGGGCGCTGGCAGGGAGGGAGAACATCCTCCTGCCTGCCTGGGGAGCAGCCTGGGACCTGCTGCCACTTCCTCCACCATGCTGCAGGGTTGGAGGAGCAGAGCTGGTGGTCTCACGGCTGCTTTGACAGCATTTCTAGCTGAGAGAAGTGAGGCAGGGATGGGAATTGGAGATGAGCTGGAGGCTGTCTGTGACAGGAATTCCTGGGGGACTCGTGTGGACTCGCCTGTCTGGTTCTGGGATGTGTTAAACCCATCGGGGGCTGTCCCTGAGCATCCCCAGCCCCTCTCTTCCCACCAAGCCCAAGTAGCACCTGAACCCAAAGTTTGCCATTTGTTATCTGTGATGAAATGAACTTGCTTACGTTACTTTTTGGCAAAGTCTTCCTGAGAAGTCCTGGAGGGTGAAATGAAGCAGGGTCACAGGAGGGTTTAATTCAGTACTTTGTCCTTCAAGGGAAGGAAAAGTCAGACAAGAAGTTTTAAACATCTTATAAAAATATCCACATGTGCTCAGTGCAAAACTCATCCTCTCCACCTAATTTAGAAAATGACTTTATATGGAGAAAGATTTAACAGTACTCTGTGGAGGGGAAGAGTAATGAACACGTCCGTGCTGAACCGTGCTGTCATCCCGAGATGGCCAAGTGCTTTCAGAAGGGTTGGAGAGAAGTAATTGTTCTTTTCTTCCTTGGATTTAGAAACTGAGGCCTGGGATGAGAGAGCCAGAAAAGTGCAACTTTCTTGGCTAATTTTAGCCGTCTGAAGTCCAGATCTAAGCACCTAAATAAATGACCTGATTTTAATAGACTGCTGGTCAAGTCTCCAGGGTAAAACCTGGAATAAGTCTGGCTCTGCAGGTCTGCAGAGGTGGCCTGGGTCTGGAGCAGGAGCCTCCTGCCCTGAAACTGGCACTGCTTTTGTGAGCCCTGCTAAGATCTAGGAACAGATGATGAAGCTAGAGAGAGGTAATTTATCTGAATTTCATAGAACGTAGAGAAAAATACAGGATTTCTTTTGGGGGCAGCTGTGTTTGAGCCAGGTGAGTTTGGTGCCATCAGTAGCGCTCAGGGACAGGGCTTGGTTCTCTCTGGGTGGGAAAGCAAAAGGAAATCCAGACTTTTTAGTCCCATTGTCACAACTCAGCCTCAGCAATTTATCTAGTAATAGACAGTGTAGGTGATGAAGAGAAAGAGTGAACAGGGGTAACAGAAGCAGCTGCGTTAACCTGAGCTCCATACAGCCCCTCAGATGGGGAATCGGCACCAGGATGCTTTCAGCAGCACATGGACCATGTTCCTCCACAGCAGGTGGTGAGGCTGGAGCTGCTGTGCTCTGCTCCCTGTCCTGCTGAACAAGGTGGACCTGAGGACAGCAGGGGCTGGTGGGTTGCTCTGGAGGTGGGAGATGTTTCCAAAATGCTTTCCCAGGCTGGGAAGCTGCTTCCCTGAGCCCTGCAGCAGGAGATGCAGTGACAGCCCAGCCCTGGGGATGTGCTGCAGGTCTGTGGCAGTGTGGTGAGGGCTCCTTGACCTGGACTCACTGATGCCCCTCTCTCAGCAAGAACAAATTACAGTTATGTGGCTATGACACCAACCCCTTCTTTGTGACCAGGGTCTGTCAGCAAAGTGGGATGAGTGAGAATTGCAGCTAATGTTTCCTAGGACTGAGGGCTGGCCCCAGCCCCAGCACCTGCATCTTCTCCTTTGCATGCAAGAGCTTGCATTATTTTGGATTTGTGCCTAGCTTGTCCTCCTACAACATCACCTCCCTCTGAAGAGGAATAGCCAGGCTGAGCATGTCCAGGGCTGGAAGATGCTCACAAGACTCCTCTGATCCCCAATCTGCTTCGCTTTGGGATGGAGCTCACAAGGTGATGGGCAGGGACAAAGCATGAATCCAGCTCCTTGGGTTCCTACTGGCATCGTGTGGTGCTGTTGTTGTCAGAGTGCTGGGGAGCCATGGTGCAGGGAGACCTGGGCCAGTATTTGCCCACAAGGAAGCAGGATGCTGAGCACACAGCAGCACTGTTGGGGAAAAGGCACCCCAGGCTTTCCGATTCTGCTTTCCTCTTTCTGCCCAGTGGCCCTGTGCCTGCTCTTTTGCTCCCTCCACATTCTGGCCAGTCTGTGGCACAGGACTGTGGGCATTGCCAGGAAGCAGGAGCTGTCCCAGCAGAGGTGAGTGGCACAGAGGATGCCTGTCCTTCCCAGTGCTTGTCCCCTGGCAGGTGGCTGCTCTTGGGGGAAACCCACCCGCTTTTGCTCTCTTGTCATTCAGAGATGTCACCTCTCTGGGGTGTCTGAAATGTACCTCCTGGCCTGCTGGCACTTGGCTGCAGATGGGATGGGAAAGGCCAGACTAGGGGGAGAGTGAATTAGGACATGCAGAAGTACCCTAGATCAGTGCAGCAACCTCTAATCCAGCTCAGTGCGCCTTATTTACAGTTGCTGAGAGGAAAGGCAGGAGAAAAGCAGCCTGGCAAGATGCACAAAGCCAATCTCCTTTCCTCCAGCTGCTTTGCTTTTGCTAATGTATTTGCTGGCAGGGCTTGCCATCCCTAGAGCATTTGAGCACTGTCAGAGCAACTGTTCACAGGCAGAGGCAGGAGTGTCGGAACAGGCACGGGACTGGGAATGGCTTTGGGGGTGGCAGGAACCCCTCAGTATGGGCTGCACGTGGGGAAATGAAGGGCTGAGCATCTGGCAGGGATGCAGGCAGAGAAACCTGGCAAGCCCTGCCTGCGGCAGTGCCCTGGGCTCTGTGCAGTGGGCAGCACCCACAAGGTGTTCCTGTGGCTGGGCTGAGGGAAGGGGCTCAGTGCTGGGGAGGTTTCCCCAGCCCATCCTGCTTGAAAATCTTCACTAGGAGGCCCCAGGGCTGTTTTTCCTTTAGCTTGAGACTCAGTAAGAAGCATGAGGGCATCTGAGAGCGCTGCCCTGTATGGGGACATCAGGCAGGACAGAGCTCCAAGGGCTTTGATCTGGTTGCACCTTGCAGTGTTGCAGAGGAGACCAAAATCACCCCAAAATCTCCTACACCATAAAATGAGGCATCTGATGCACCTGGTCCCCAGCATCAAGCGTTCTGGCCCCATGCTGCCCGTGCTCTCCAGCAGCTGCTGTGGAATGTTCTGGTATCTGTCATAGGGGCTGGTGCGGTCACTGCACTTGTTCCAGGCAAAGGCAATGAGAATTTTATGAGGTGCAAATGGATTGTGAGTGCCTTGGAGCCTCCATGTCCCACTCGGCTCCCTGCAGGCATGCTTCTGTACCTCCTCTCCTTGGCCAAAATATCTTGTCTCCTTGCAGGCTCAGGGAAAAGAAAAATATTAACACTGTGAGATGCTCTAACCTGAGTCCTGTACACCTTGTTGCTGCTGTGGTTAAAACCTCCTGCTGCTGTCTGCAAGGCTCATTAGGGTCCAGTCTCCAGGGTTCAGAGGGAAACAGGAGTAGCTGCTAATGAGGGAGCAGTAATGTCTAGAGCTTGCAATAATGGAATTAGGAAGAAGACAAACACAGTTCAGTCCTGTGCCTGATGGCTTTATTTTCAGCTTCTTTCTAGCTTTTTACTTTATTAGTTAGAATTAGAACATCCATTTTGCATTAGAGGGCAGCTGATGGAATCACATGGGATCAGGGAGAGTTACCAGCCATGGGTGGGATGGGCAAGTTAGAGCTTTCTTGGCCATTTTGGAGAGCTTTTGCTGCAGACAACCCAAGTGAGAAGTGCAGGGGGAGCAGGAGGGGAGGCTGGGATGGAGAGGAGACAGGATGGCAAAGGGCAGGAGCTGGAGCCTGCAGCCTCTTTCACGAGGCTTGTAATATGTTATTAATGGAAAAGAAATGGCAAGTTTTATTTTGTGGGAATTCTTTTGTTCTACATGAATTTTTAAAGCCTGCTTTTCTGCCATTGCAGCCTCCTGCAGGAGCCCAGGGCAGGCTGGGAGGAGCTGTGCTTTGGAAGGCTTCAGGGGGGCCCACGTTTGTGTCCGGGTCGGGGGAGTCCTGCAGGGGTGCAGGGTGCTTCCTGGGGCTGGCACCCTGACCCCATGGTGCCGATCCCACCCAGGCCCTGGGGTGGGGATGGAGAAGGTGCTGGGGCTTAATGAGAGCTTGCTTCCACTCAGAGCTTGCTCTTAATGAGCTCCATGTGCAGAGACACGCGGATCCTGGAGCGGGAACAAGGCCCCTTTATTCCCCACTAAGCTTATCTGCACATGGAGTAAATCAGGAGCAGCTCGTCAGGAGCAGCATGCTGGCTGGAGATGCTGCCTGAGGATGACTCGTCCATCCAGAGATGGAGGCAAAGAAAATCTGAGATTGGAGTCCAGAGCTGGATCTTAGGAATGCCATGGTGCTTGTGGTGTGGCAAGCCAAAGGGCTGGCTTTGTAGCATGTCCTCTCTCCTGTCTGGTGAGCATTGTGTGTGGTTGGAGCTGAGCTTTGCACCTTGAACCTATCATTAAATGCCAGGATAGACAGAGGCTGAGTATCAGGGCTCTCTGTGACTTCTGAGCTGGTGTGGGTTGACCCCCACAGAGAGCTCTGCCACATGCACTGCTGGCCATGGGTTTCCAGTGAGGAGGAGATCGCATGGTGTGGGGCTGAACAGCTCTGAGGGTATTATGGGTTACCAGAGGTTGTCCTTGTTGCTATTCTCAAGCCAAAGCAAATGAGACTCAGGTGATGTGAAGGAGATTGGGAACCTGGGGCTTTCAGTGCATTTTTTTATTAAGTTTTCAGGGAGATCAGAAGTGTTAGAAATCATTTGGTTTGAGGCTTCTCAAGTGCCCAGAGCCCTCACTGGGACTTTTCCAGAGCAGCCTGGGACTGTGCCAGGGACACAGCAGTGTGCAATATGGAGCTTCTGTGGCTGCTGGGGTCTATCTGCCCAGTTTCTCTCCATGTCCAAGTGGCTGCTGGAGCAGCAAGGACTCAGTACCTTCAGGGGCTTATTCTGTCAGAATGAATGAATGGAATGCATCCATTTTAAATGCCAGGTTGTGACACCAGCAATGGGCACCAGAATACAGAGGCAGCACAATCCTTGCTCTCCCTTCATTGTGGTTTGGCTCTGGTGGCATCAAGCTGTCATTGCTGCCAGCACAGGAGGAGCCTTGTGGGTCAGAGTCAGGTCCTTGCTGCTGCACCTGTCTCTCTGAGGCATCACAGATGATGTGCCACCTGCTCTCTGAGCTTCCTGGCTTTTGTCAGGTGCTCTTGAAGCCTGACACTAATTAAATGGGGTGTTTTGTGTTTAATAGACTCTCACTTGAGTCATGCTGGGTGGAGGGCACTGGCTGGATCCCTCCCAGAGGCACTGTGGGGTGGAAGTGCTGCAGTGGTTCCCTCTGCACATCCTCAGCACCCACCCTCGTGTGTCTCTGCACCCCTCAGCCCCACGCGTGCTCTCCTGCATAGTGCTGCACCCCAACGAGCTTGACTACTGATCCTTGGGAACAAAAAGCTCCCTCACTGGGTAAGCTGTGCTCTGGGATCCCCTGAAGGATCTGGAAATGCTGGGAGCAGGGTGAACATCCCTGGCTTATGTCTACTCTGTGCAACAGCATGTGTTCCCTCCCTCCCTTCTCCTCCTCTGCCAGTGAGATGCTAATTCATGTGTTCCTGGCCATAGATTTGCATGCAGGGGGCAATTAGGCCAAGCACATGGGCAGATGCTGGGGAGCAAGCCTTGCCTGAGCCCCCAGCCTGCTCCAGCTCCCTCTCCCCATGATGGCTGAGCCCTGAGGAGAGCAGCTTGCAGCACCCAGTCGTTCTGCATAAAGCCTGCACCCGTGAGGGCTTCTAGTCACCTTGGGTCCCTGCGGCACTCTGGCGTGGCGTCAAGGCCTTTCAGTTCAGGCGGCAAACGTTGCTTGTAAGACACCTCAGGAGCTGAGTCCGGCACATGGATGCAGCTCATGGATCAAGCATCTCCTGGAGGTGTTCTCCTTGAGGGTTGCCCATTGCAGTCATGAACTGGCTGCTCCTTCCCTGCGTGCCGTGGGCAGGGGCAAAGGCAGCAGGTTTGGGGCTGGGGTAGCCTTGGCCTCCTTTCCCTGCCTGCAGAATGACTTTCTGAATGCTTGTCCTTGCTGTGAAAGCTTTGTGCTATTTACACTAAAAACTACTTTTCTTCCTTACTTTGTGATCATAGACTTCAAAATCTGAAGCAAGTAGGATGGTTTATGTCTAATTAAGTACTTTACCTGCAACAGAATATTGTATTTTGTGTTGATGTTTTTGGAATGAAAATGTTGACTCTGTTTCTAAGTGTGAAATGTTGAAGCAGACCAGTTGGAAAATCATGCCATTCAGACTTTGTAAAGTCCCAAAGGAGGCTATCACCTTGGTTATCCTTTCTGTCACAGCAGCTCGGGGAGGTCAGGTCAGGACACTGGGGCCAGTGGAGGGGAGGGAGGTGTGGGGTCATGGCACCTGCAGCTCCTCATCTCTGCTTTAACTGGTGTGGAGCCATTTGCACCCTTCAGGAGCAGTAATTCTGGTCCCTCCAGTCCTTCTGCCCTGCCTTGGTCTGTAGGGTTAAAATGATGCTGGGTTTGTCCTTGGATTTCTCCTCTGAGCTTTTTGCAAGGCTTGGCCAGGTTTCCTCAGGGGCTTTGAGCTTGTACCCTTCTGCAATTAAAATCCTGGGCTGGAAACAGGAAGGGCCCAGCTGCAACAGATGTGGCTGGGAGCTGGGGGCTTTCGGCTCATCCTGGAGCTGGCACAGCCAGGAATCGTGCTGCATCCCTCCCATGTCTCCCCTTTTTCCTCTGCTGAGCCCCAGGCTGCCCATTTACAGAGTGTAAGTGGGCAAAACCCAGAGATTGGGCTTCTCTGAAGGCCTTGGAAGGTGTTTGCCTTGGTGAGGTGGACATGTCTCCCTGCTTGGTGGGAGAGGGCAGCTGGAAGGGTGCCCCTGAGCCTGCTTACCTTTCTGGAGATGTTGGTAATGATTTTGTGGGTCTTGCAGGTGTGAGGGCTGTGCTGTGCCATGCCTCAGGGTGGGTTTGCTCCAGCACATCCCTCCTGCCCCGTGCCCTAATTTCTCCAGCACTCAAACCCCTCCTGTGAGCAGCCCTCACCTGGGTGTCTGTGGATGGATAGGAATGGGCTGTGGATGTTGCATGGGGTAGAAACCAGTTGTTCATCTCGGGAGGAGATGGAGCTGATTTGTTTAGCTTGCTTGTATCCCAGCTCCTCACTGACAGCTCATCCCTCCAAGGTTTCCCTGGCCCTCAGTCAGCAGAGGGAATTCCCTCTCCTCTGCCTGAGCTCCAGCTGCAGTTGGGATTGCTGTGGTGAACACAAGGATGGGCTGGAATTGCTGCCGTTCCCTGGACTCACCGGGTTTCATGGTACTTGCTTGGCTACCTCAGTCTCAGTGCTGTCCTGCTGCCTGCTTGTTCGGGTGATGAGGGAAGCACTGAATTCATCAGCTTGTGACCCCTCTGAGCTGTCCTCTCTGCACTCCCCTCTGCAGCTCCTGACATCCCCTGCCACAGATGAAATTTTCATGACTGGCAGGACATGGGGAGCTGAGGGGGACTGTATCCCCCTGAGAGATGGGGCTGGCTGGGAGAGAGCGGTCCCCAGGGCAGAGTGAGGCAGAGAGCCTGTATCACCTGCACCGGGCACAGCGCTGATGCTCACAGGGAAAGTTTCTCCTCCATGGGGAATGCTTTGGCTGCACAGGGATGTGCACCAGTTCTGCTGGCCGAGGGAGGTTAGCATAGCAGTGGGAGCAGAGAGTGCTGAGCCTGCCCAGAGCGTGCGGGGATGGTAAGGGAGGTGGAGAAGCTGCCAGGACAATTAGCAGAGGCTTGTTGTCGCCAGCCTCTCCCTGCGATGGAGCAGGGCTGCAATCAACCTGTCACTGCCTCGGCTCTGTTAGTACATTGATTTGGGGCGATTTTGGCTTTGTGCAGCGCGATGCCTGCCAGCAAAGCCTCTGCAGGGAGAAGAGGGGGTTTGAGGTGGCAAGGCTCTGGGCATGGCAGTGCCTCATTCTGAAAGCTGTTTGGGCTCCCTCTTTGGGGGACGGATGGAGGAGGAGGAGGAGAGACATCCCCTCCATCTGTACACTGCCCTAGGAAGGGATTTAAATCACAGGTTCACAGAAAAGAGGAAATGTGCCTCTTTTTCTCTGGCTTTGAAGCCTGTACAAGCCTCCCAGAGACACTCGTGTTCAGGGAGGTCTGCCTTGGAGAGAATCTCCTTCCCTGGCTATGGAGGCATCACTGTCTGCCAGCACCAGGGTGGGCTTACTGCTCCTCTATGTTCTCAGTCCTTATTGGCTGCTGGGGCAGCAGCAGGGACCCAGCTGTCCTCCTGGAGCTCACAGGTGAGTGCAGGGCTGAGGTTTTCTGTACCTGGGCTTGGTACCCTGCTCCCCCATCTGTTCTGTGCTCCAGCAGTGAAGGGGGAGAGATGCTTTCCAAGGAAATATAATATAAATAGAAAAATAGAAATAAGGGTTAAAGTTACATGTTTAGGGCAAGTTGTATCCTGATCCACCTTCTCATGGGTCTAGGATCTCCTCCTCTCTGCCCTGCCCTCTTGTTCTCTCCTGCTTTGACTTGAACCTGCCTGGCCAGTGCAGCATCCCTGGCATGGCAGCACTGATGCCACATGTGTGGCTGTGCAGAGCTCTTCAGTGCCTTTACTTCAGCAACTGTTACATAAATTCTCTTTCATGCTGAACTTGTGGACGTCACTGGAGCTCTGTCCATCCCCATAACATCACTGTTTCCATGGCAACCAGCGTACTTCCAAGGGGGAAAAAGTAGAAGGAGACTAAAAAAAGGACAAAGAAGGAACAAACTAAGACAAATATGTGGCATATCCCAATCGTGTGTTGGTGTAGGAAGTTACAAAGATTTCACTGCAACTTGTTTAGGGAGCCTTGCATAACAGTTTTTGTCTAGAGTGATGCAGCAAGCTGAGTTGGGGATGGTAGAAACTTCATAGTGTTCCAAATATCCTGAGTCTTGTGGTGAGAGAGAGGAGACTCTGGCAACTCAGCATGAGGTGTCTTTCTGCCTGAGCACCAGGGGAAGATGCATCTGCCCCTGTTGCAGTGTTAACCTGGGTTTTGGTGGATTTTCCTCCCTCCTGGAGCACAGTTGGGGTTGTGCATCATGCTGGGGAGACTGCAGGGTGTTGTGGACCTGTCCCAGCGAGCAGCCTCATCTGCTCTGCTGAGCTTTAAGGGCAGGAAATATTAAAGGACACTTTACAGTGAATGAGTTTAAAAATATATGTACTTTGGGGTTAAGTGCCTATCCACTTGCACTTTATAAAGTGTGGTGGAAGAAAAGGTCCTGAGCACCAGCAATGATTTTGGCATATTTAGTGTATTTTAACTGGTAGCTCTGGGTCCCTCCTGCAGAGGAGGAGTCCATTAGGAAGGATTTTACTGCTCGCAACATCTTCATTAATGCCACTCGTGAGTTGCTGGGACAGAGCACA
The DNA here is from genome assembly GCA_013396975.1 of Bucco capensis. NCBI lineage: Eukaryota > Metazoa > Chordata > Aves > Piciformes > Bucconidae > Bucco > Bucco capensis. The sequence goes on along the minus strand of VWZO01000956.1, from coordinate 183,191 downwards.
TCCCTGGGGCTCATCATGGGAGGTGATGGCTGGTGTGGAGGCTGAGCTGGGAGCCAGGAGGAGGACAGGGACACACATGTGTGTGCTGGGGCACGCTCCTGCCTCCACAGCCCCACTTTGGTGGGGAGACTGGGAGGAGAGCCTGTCCCTGAGCCACCCAAATGTCAGCAGAAGGTGGTAAACCAGTGGGAGAGGGAGGTCGGTGGAAGCTGGAGCTTCTGCTGGGCTCAATCTGGGCAAGCAAGGCTTCACCTGCTGCTTCTTTACTCTTCCCTTCAGGTAGTGGCCAGGGTAGCAGTGTTTGGCATCGGTTGGAGACATTGCTGGTGAGCTCTGGCCCATGGGGCTCCCACCCTGACCTGTCCTGCTCAGCCAGGGTCTGGGGGCCACGCGCTGACCCTGCCCTTGGCATGAGTCAGTTCTGGGCTGTCTTTTGGTCTCTGCTCTGTGGTGCTGAGACAAGCATGAGGAAGGCAGGGAGGACTGGGATGAGAAGCCAGAATAAATTCAGCCTAAAGTCCTCTTGCTTGACGTTTTCTTTTACTTTTTTAGAGCACTCATCCTCACAGACACTGGTCCCAAGGCCAGCAGTCCAGTGCTCCCAGCTCAGGAGTTAATTGCAAGTGATCGGTAGAGCTTTTCTTAACAGCTCCAGCTCCTGAAGTTTGGAGATTATGCAAGACACTTAGCTAGCAGGATTTCTTCTTTTTTTTAATCTTCATTTTTATTCTCTCTTTGAGCAGTAAGATGTTAAACTTTTTTGGCTGCTGGAAAAAAACCCTTAAAGTACAAATCTGAAAGGTTATGGGGAAACAATTCCAAACCAGCATGGCAAATAAAAACCTCATCAGGAGGTTGGGTTTTTTTTTGACAAAGCATCTATTTTTATGAAGCTTCACTCCCTCTAACTCAGCATCAACCTTTCCTTCATCACCTGGGTGGCTGAGCAGGCTTTCTGCATGCTGCTGAGCAAATCCTACACCCTCCTTGAGAGGTGGTTATGTTTCTGAGGCAGAGGAGAGCATCTCCTGCCTGCAGCCTACAGTGTGGTGTTTAAATCTTTGGGAGGAAAATGGGAAGAAGATTAAGATGCTTACTCCCTGAAACCCCCTTTTTCCTCTTCCTCTGGGCTTTGCAGTCACCATTATACATTTTGGGACCTTTGGGGACTGTAGTGTGGCCATGGTCCCAGCAGGATGGGAGCAGAATGCATCTGTTCTGTGCCAGAGGGAAGGAGCTGCTGGTGCCTCCCCTGGAACATCTGCAAGAGAAGAGAAAAATCAGAGATGAAATTTCCAAAACACACTGCCTTGGGTAATCTCCCTGCTTTGGTTCTCCAGGTTTAATTGTCAGGCTGCAGGAATCAACCTCCTGAGTCTGTGCTGTAAGGGAAGCAGTTTGGAAGAGCTGCAGAGCAGTGAGGAGGCAGGGACACTCCTGCCTGGCATTTTCCTGGCTCAAAGCCTGTGGACAGGGATGACAGGGCTGTGCTGGGCTCAGCAGGATCACATCAGCTCCCAGACTGCCAGATGCAGTGAACTGGGCCGGGGCAGGCACCAGGCATGTGGTGGAAGTGCTCTCAGAGTAATGCTTGCGTTTCTGAACCCCTTTGCTGCAGCCTCACCAGAGTGCTTTGCTTTCCAGGAATGGGCTCTCCTGGCAGGAATCCCTGCGGAGCGTGGGGCAGGGGCTGTGTGCTCCACCGTGTGCTTGTGCTGGCTGTGCCCACAGCAGGTTATCCACCTTGCCAAACCAAAGCACTTTTGCTGCCAGTGCGGAGCTGCGGTGCTGCCGGAAGGGCTGTGAACCTGCTGCATCTTCCCTGCTCCATCCTGCTCTTGGGCTCGCCGCAGGGACAGGAGGTACCGTGCCAGGACAAGCACCTGGGAGGGCAAACCCAGGGGGTAGAGACTGTTGGGATCACACCAGGGCAAGTCCCTGCCAGCACTCTGCTGCAAACTGGGAAAGTGGGTTCAGTAATTAAAGATGCTCTGAGAGCACCTCTGGCATGCAGCATCCAAGGGATGCAAATGGTTCCTGCACATGCTAAAAGCAAAGGATGGGTGTTGGTTTTGCTTAACAAGGAATATTGTAGGAAGAAGAACAAATCCAATTAAAAGTCCAGGGTCGTGATGGGAACACTGTTGCCTTTCAGCTGGGCATGACGTAAGAAGCCTTCTCCTGTTGGCTTGGTGCAGGCAGAGGCAAAGCTGGGCAGGGTTTGTTATTTCCATCCGTGAGTCAGATTAATTCTGAGAACTTTTAACTTGCCTTGCAAATGACCTGAATTAATGTTTTAGGATTTCAGTCCCTGCCTCCTCCTGCCCCCTCTAAGGCCAGGCCCTGGAAGTCCCATTATGCTCCTGTCAAAGGGACTATTTCTGGAATTGATGATATGAATGAAGCCTAAAACTCTGCTCTCATTAACGTCTGGAGCTTATCCCAGTGTCACTCCTGAGCTGGTGGGACTCGGTGGCACTGCAGGGGAAGGCTGTCACTTCAACCCAATTTTCACATCGCATTTGCACAAAAATTTCTAGGCCTCACCAGCACTCAGTGCACAGTTGTCAAGCACCAGCTGCTGTCCTGGAGGGCAAAGGCTTTGCCTGGCACAGGAGAAACGACTGCGGGTGGTGATGGGGGACCTGATTGTGACCATGACCATGGCCTGTGGGTCTGAAGAACCTCTCCTTGCCTCAGAAAACAGGCAGCAGAGCACAGCCGAGGTGTCACCTGGCTGGATCGAGGTGGTTTGGTGCATTTCTGTAGTCAGGTTTTATTGCAGGATATGTGCTTGCAGCTCCCAGTGCTGCAGGGTCCTCACCTTGCCCGTGGAGCCCTGCTCCACATCACACACTGGCTGTGCTTTGGGGGTCCTACCCCATCTCCTGGAGATGGCAGGATGGCAGCATGTTGCCTTGGAGCCAGTGATTTTCTGGAGCCCCAGCACTGCTTAGGGAGAGCTGCAGGAGGGATCAGGGAAGGAGCTGGAGAGGAGAGAGGGGAAACAGCAGAAGCCACCTGGGAGTAGCAGAGCACCAAGGGAAGAAATAAGTATTAATTCAATGGGAGAACATGTGTCTCTGTAAAGCATCACCAACGCTGCCCTCCATACCTGCCTTGGCTGTTGGCCTGGGTGCCCAGCACCCCAGGGATGGGACCTCCATCTGTGGGCATGGGTGATGCTCTGGCATGGTGGTGCCTGCTCTCCCCATCCCCAAGCCAAGGAGCACACCAGCAGCAGTGTGTGTGCTCCAGCTCAGCCCCAGAGAGAGCCTGGGCTGCTGAGGGACCAAGCGTCACGCCTGCCTTCCTCTTGGTTCTTGATGCCCTTGAGCAACAGCTTCTCATTTAATTCACTTGCTGGTGAATTTGATCCAAACTTCTGCAACCAAATCATAGTAAACATAATGCAATATCTTTCTCTTTTGATTATATTAAGCTGGGTAGTGCTGGCTAATTGAATCTAGGGCTCTTGCCTCTTAATTATGAAAGGTCAGGCTCTGCTGAGCCTGGGGATCACTTGTGGTGGGAAGGGGATGAGGGCTTTGCTCTCTGCAAAGGCTCCTATTCATCGCAGGGCTTCTGGATATTCTCCCTGCCTCCTCCTTTTTTGGGAATGCTCTTTGTCTTACGAATTTTAAGAGTCAGGATACAACAGATGCATTACTAGATGTTGGATATTTCTGTGTGGCAGGAAAGGTTTTGGTTGTTGGCTTTGGTTTTTTTGTTTAATTGGAAAGAATCTGAGCATTTTGGCTGTCTTGACCATACTGATGGTAAAAATGTGGATTCCTCAGAATGAGCTGGGGAGAGCAGGTGTCCCTGAAGAGCAAGGGATGCAGCAGGCAGGGTGATGACCTGCTGTCTGTGTTAGAACCCTATTATTCATTTCTTCTAAACATCAGCCCTCCATGTCCCACCTGCTCAGCACGAGAAGGGGGCAGGACCCCCAGGGCCAGCTCCACTGCTGGCCAGCATTTCTCTCCTGGCACGTGGACTGTGGGCTCAGCTCAGCAGTGGGGCCAGACCCCACCGACTGTGCCATCACTGCCCCTCACCCTTGCCACCTCCTCCTCACCTTAGCTGCTGACTGAGGACCAACACTGTCTCTGGTGCTTCCCAAAGCCTCTTTGCCCCTTCCCTGCCCAGGCAGCAGCATTCAGTAAAGCACCTTCTGCTTTTGCTAATTGAAGAGTTTCCCTTTGTCAGCTTCTCAAAGCCATAGCCATCAGCACTTTGTGTGCCTCTGAAAATCCCATTAGCAGAAGAAAGAGCTTGAAGTTTCATTCAGCTGGAAAAAAAAACAACCAACAAACCCCCTTGCACCCTTCTGATCTCTTGGCTGCACACAAACACAGTGCCCTGGGCACTGCTGGGGTGCTGGCCCAGGGATAGTTAATCAGGGTGAAGTCTTATATTGGACTGAAAAGTGTTTGCCATCAGCAAATAAAATGCCCTCCCACTCCCAAGGCTTCCCCTTCCAGCTGCTGTTTTCCTGCCTGTGCGATGTTTGTTCCTGCAGGGCAGTCAGGATGTGGGGAGCACAAGATGGGGATTACAGAATTATAGAGGTCCATATGTGTCCTGTGCTGAGGAGCCCAGAGCTGGACCCAGCACTGCAGGTGAGGTCTCCCCAGAGCTCAGCAGAGGGGCAGAATCCCTCCCTGACCTGTTGGCCATGCTGCTGGGGATGCAGCCCAGGACACAGTTGGCTTCTGGGTTGTAAGCACACATTGCCAGCTTTTCACCTACCAGTATCCCTAAGTGCTTCCCAGCAAGGCTGCTCAATCCCATCACCACCCAGCCTGGATTTGGGCTTTCCAGGCCCCCAAGCCTGTGGAGCAGGAGGGGAGTGCCTGTGGATCCTCCCTAGCTGCTGCCCCCTTCACACCTGCCCACACAAGACTCTCTTTGGGCTCAAGAGGAAGCCCACAGCCCTAGGCTGGCAGTTGGAATGTCTGTCCTGAAATCTTGAAAGATCTGGATTGCTGACGACCAAGCTGTGACTCAGCCCTATGTGATTTCCCAGAATTTTCCCAGGTTGGGTGGTAGGAGCCGCCAGCTCCAGCCCCACACTCCTGGCAGGGAGGCATCTGCTTGTTCATCCTCACCTTCTTCTTCCTCAGCCAGATAATGCTGCAGCACAGGCTCCCAAACACTACCCACCACTGCCTCGTGGCCAAAGCACTTGTCTGATGAAGGTCATGCTTATTTTCCTAGAACCTGGAAGCTGCTGCCTGTGCCCAGGCAGGGGCATGGCCCTGACTGCCTGGGGGTCACAGCAGCTGATGGGCTGCTTTCTGCGCGGGGCTGGAAGATAACCCCAGCACTATGCTGCACCAGCTCCTGGATTCCACGTCTTCGTGTCCCTGGCAGTCAGGAGCCTGCTGGAAATGCTTCCTAGAAGGAGGGAAAAGATTTGGTACCAGGTTTGAACCATCCTGATGAGAATTTGCTGCAGCAGCATGCTTTGTTCTGCCTCAAAAGTAAGGGCATCCAAAATCTGCCTCTTTAAAGTTGCTCCAAGAGGCAGTAGTGGTGGCAGGGGATGGGCTGCTGGTCCTCACAGTCTTAAGGCTTTTAGGCAGTTGGTTAATGGTTTTGGCAGTCTTGATTTGGACTGGGAATTAAAAGTTCAAGCAGAGATTTCAGGGAAACGCCCTTGGGATAATCTGTGACATGGCCAATAGAAAACTGTAGTGTTGTTAGAGTGCTTTTCCATGAAATGCCAGGAGAAGAAATGAGTGCTGTGGGTTTGGTTTGTTTTTTTCTAAAAGTTGATATCATTCTGTTAATTTACTTCTTTAATCCACCACACCAGCTCAGGTCTGCTGCCATTCAGCCTCCATTTTGTAGCAGTTTCCATGTTAGCTTAGCCACTGAAGTCAGTGTTTGTAGGGTTTGCCATGCAGGTATCTAAGCAGCGGGGAGGCTCTCCATCCCAAACCAGGTCCAGTCACCTAGAGAAGCTGGTGTGCACCTTGCCTTAAAGACCAAAATAACCTTCCTGAGTCAGCTCCTCTGGGTCTGTGGCTTCCTTGACGGGTGCGGTGCAGGTGGTTCGAGAGGGTGAGCATGCTGGTGATCCTGCTCAACTGCGTGACGCTGGGCATGTTCCACCCCTGCGAGGACATCGCCTGCGACTCGCCGCGCTGCAGGATCCTCCAGGTACGGCCCCTGGGGTGGTGGGGAGGGGGAAGGACCAAGCTGGGGCAGAGGTGGCCTCGTGCCCCAGGGGGGCTGGGTCCTGTCTGTGCTGCCTGTCCCACCAGTGTGTTAAAAATGCTGATTTTGTTGCTGGCGTGTGAATGCACACTGCCCTCAGGCAAAGCTTCTGCCAGGCTGTGCCAGCCCCAGCAGAGCCAAGCGCTGCTTGTAGTGCTTGGGGAGGAATAGCCATCGAGTTTTAGCAGAACCAGAGCCCAAAATATACTTGTCCCTTTGTCCCAGCACCATGGATGTTGTTGGCCAGTCTGGGCTGGGGAAAGGCATGGAGCTTCTCTCAGTGCTGCCTCTGCCCAGGGATTTTTAGCTCTTGGTGGTGCAGAAGGAGACCTTGCTGGACCAGAGTCTCATAATTCCCTCCCCTGGTGCAAGTGTAGAGCAATGCTGGAGTATTCCTCCTCCTTTCTTTTGCAGAGCTTTGATGATTTCATCTTTGCCTTCTTTGCTGTGGAAATGATCGTCAAGATGATTGCCCTGGGGATTTTTGGGAAGAAATGCTACTTGGGAGACACCTGGAACCGCCTGGATTTCTTCATTGTCATAGCAGGGTAAGCCCATCAGGGTGTTTCCCCCTCTCCCTGTTGCCTCTCTTCTGTTGTTCATGGCATCACTCGGTGAGTGTTGGATTTAGGGCAGCAGCTGGTTTGCAGCAGTGCAGCCAGGGGCTGGCTGGGTGTTGGTGCTGTCAGCATTGTCCATCCTGGCTGTGCAGCAGTGGTCACTGCCTGGACGGCAGAGGTCCCTCCGGTCCTCTCCACAGCTCCTGGGAGAGCTGGTGCTCAACTCCTGGAGGGAGCAGGGCATGGCAACAGAAGCTGTTTGTGGTGTATTTTGGCCAAGCCATGCCATGGGGCTCCTCACTGGGTGCTGGGCTTGGCTTTTCTCCCTCCAGCCCCAAGCGTGGTTTCGGTTTCCATCAGGCAAGGTGAGAGTGCAGTGGTCAGTTGGGAGCAGGAAGCAGTGTGCCAGGGAGAACAGTTCACTGAAATGTGCCCCTTTGCTCTCCTCAGCATACCTTTTTTTTGTTTTTTCCTTTTTTTGAGGGAAAGGGACCAAGTTCTCCTTTTTGAGTGTTTTCCTTTCAGAGGAACCTGGTTTGAATTAAAGGCTCCTCCAGCACCCGAGAGTCTCCTGGCAGAGGCTGGAAATCCATTTGAAAAGTTCCTGGCCCCCGGCCAGCAAGCTGCATTGCTTTGACTCACGAATGGCTCACTGCCCCTCACCTCCCCTCCCTGCTCCAACAGCCCAAGGACCTTTGGGAAAACAGTGGGTTTTTTCCTCTTTTTATAGGGCTAGAGATCAAATTTACTGGATTTTCCTGGAAAGGAACAGGGGACCCTCCCAGCTGGGATGTTTACCTGGCTTGGGTCTGGGGTGCCCCAAGAAGAAGCAACATCTTGGTGGGCTTTGCTTATGGTCCATTGCTGGCCCCATAGGGTCACAGCACACACCTCTGCCAGGCAGCTGGGAGAAGCAAAACAGTGGCCCAGCAGGACCAGTAAGGTGGTGCCAGATCTTCCTGGGCCTGGGAAACTCATTGCCACAGAGGTCAAAAAAGGTAGTGAGGCTCAAAACCCAGACTGGAGGCAGAGATGAGGGCAGAAAGGTCAAGAGCTTTAACTGTCCTCATTAACTCATCTTCTGCAGGGGTCACTAGCTCATGCTTTCCAGCCTCTGACTCCTGGGATTAGGAGAAAGCTCAGAATTTTCTCCTGAAGTGTCTAGGCAATGTTAGGGGCTGCAGTGATGGGATGTTGGACAAGGTGAGACCCTGGGTCTGATCAGCTCTGCTAGGGTTGTAAACAAAAGCAGCATGGCAAAGGGTTGAGGTCTGCTAAAGCCAAACTGCATTCTTTATTTCTTTATTATTTCTTATACTAGAATTAATTGTGATGAAGAACCAGACCCCACGCATCCCATCTGGGGAGGCTCAGGGAGGCATGGTGGAGGATGCTGGGCTGCTTCCAGCTCTGCTGTCCTGGGGTGCTGCTGCCTTCCTTTTCCAGCCCTGTCCTGGCCTTGCCTGTTGAGCTTGCAAAGTCTTTGGAGTAAGAGTTATCTTTGATGTGCTTCTATGAAGGCACCACTGTGATGGGACCTCAGTCTAGGAGGACATCCGCAGAGACTGTCCTAATTCCTATGCCAAAATATAGCTGCACTTTGCTTAAGCAAGCACCAAATCTCCTGCCCACCTACAGCACGTGTTTGGGTGTGAGAGAGCCACCTCCTTCCCAGGCAGAGCTGGGAGAGCAGTGCTGACTTCCCCCGGGACGCAGCTGCCTCCCCGCAGCCCTGATGCGACGAGGCATTGATTAGTCACAGAGGGTTTGCAGCCTTGCAGCTTGACCTCTCCTGTGGCTCCTGCCAGGTTGGCTTTGCCTCTCCATCACTGATGACTCTTTCCTTCCTGTGCATGAACTGTTCCCATCTGGGCCCCGTCACATCCAATTCAGCCGACGAGGGATCGAACTGGATTTCAATACGAAGCAGAGCCTCTCCTCCCCCAGTGCCTGCTTTCTCCGCTCCTTCCGTGCCCTTCTGCTCTCCTCCAGATCTTGCTCATCTCTCCTGGAGTGCTGCCTCCTGCTCAGAGCATTGCTGCCGTCCTGAAGGGTCCCTCAGCTGTCCCCAGCACCCCTGAGTGCTGGGAATAGCCAGAGGGGCTACAGGAACAAGATAAGGGACCCAAGGCTAGTTACTAGACTCAAGTTGTAGGTAAAAAACCCTGTAAGGATAAGAGAGAGATCACTCCAGGGTTAAATCTCAACCAGACAGAGGGAAGTTCCTCTGGTAGCCCCTGAGTGCAGCTCTGTGTTAGCAACCACCACCAGTCTAGGAGAGACTTCCCAAAAAGTCGCCCAAAACTTTACTTTTCCCCAAGTCTGCCAGGTGCAGAGCTGGGAGAGCTGCCGGGGTGCTGGGCTCGCATTGCCACGCTGCTGGCCACTTCCCTGACGTGCCATTAAGTACTTCCCAGCTCTGTTAAACTGTCCAGACCCATCTCATGAGCTCAAGGAGAGTAAATGACTTCTTTGTGACAATGTAATGCAATTAGCACTAATTGTAGAGTGTGTAATGTCTGCAACACATCTCTGTAATTACAGTAAAACTTGCTAGAGATGAGAATAGTGCTGTATTATCAAAACTCAGCTTAGTGAGACATGGCTTTGGCTGTAGGTTAGGGAGTTGTGTGGGGAAAAGCGAGGGGAAAAAAGTGATGAATGGCGTAATTATGTTGGGTTATTTTAAAGGAGAGAATTTGGAGAGTTTGCTTTTAAGAGAACACTTGAAGGTTAACAGGCAATGTGAGCTGCCTCTTGTCCTCTAAAGATGATTCAGTATGGTTTCAACCTCTCCCAGTCGTAAGATGCAGATGTATCCAGGATGAATGCTTGTTTGCATCTAGAAATATGCAGAAGCATTTACAGTTTAATGCTGACCCAGGCTCAGACTGGTGAGCTGGAGCTGTGGGATGGAGATGTGTCCTGACTTGCTGTCTCCCTGCCACTCTGGGACCCAGCACCTGCTCTGCTTCCCTCTTCTCTGGTGGAGTCACCATCCCTGCAGGGGTTTAAAAGATGTGTAGATGTGGTGTGCCGAGGAATGTGGTTTAGTGGTGACCTGGCAGTGCTGGCTAACAGTTGGACAAAATGATCTTGGACGTCTCTTCCAACCAAAATGGTTCTATGATTCTATCCTGTGGACTGAATTGTGCTTTAAACTATCCTCATCAAAAAAAAACCCAAGCCCCCAAAACAACACAAAACCCCAGTGGTTAATTGTTTTTCCCAGGAGAGAGGCTTTTAGTCAGGGCATAGTTTGGTGCTGTAAGTGCTCACAGGGTTGCTCTCTGCCTTCTCTAGGCAGGGGCACTAGCAGGGCTCTGGGGCTGTGCCTGTTCCTGCTCCCCTCGGAGCAGGGCTCTGCATCATCCCCTGTTCGGGTCATGCAAGGTCTGTGGTTACTCCAGGCTCATTCAGTTGTTTGGCCAAGTCTGAGGAGTCCTGTTTGTGCTTTGCTCATTGTAATGGTAACCAGCCTCTTAAAAGACTTTGTAGGAAAGTTAAACACTTCTGGAGTATTTTGCTTACAATTTGAGAGGAGCTGGGGCCAGAGGTGGTTGGCAGGGAGCTTGCTTCGGAAACAGACAGGGCTTCTTTTTCTCTTTGCTTCCTGAACACTTCTAGTGTTTGTTATCATTCTTTCTCCCTCTGTTGACGGCTGTATTAAAGAGTTAGCTCCACTGAAGCCTTCATAAACAATTCTTAAGGACATCTTGCTCCCTCCTGGTTTTGAGTGCTGATTTCCAGACCCCAAATATGCTGCAGGAAGCCTTGCTGTGTTTGTAGGTTACAGGAGAGAAAGGGATGCTGCAGTCCCCACTCCATCCCTGCTCCCTCTAAACCAGGATGATTTCTGAGAAGCTTGTTAGCTCAGAAGCTGGGGTAAGGGTGATGCTGCCAGACTGAGCTCCGTGGGGAGCCTATGGCTGCAGCAGTCAGATGAAGGTTTCTGCTAGGTGCTTTGGGTGAAGCTTCCAGCATGTGACCTTCAGCTCCCAGCACCAGTTTCCTTCACAAGCAGGCAGAGCTCTTCTGGAGGGCACTGTAGCTGCACCAGGCTGATCAAGGAGCTGTTTCAACTCCCTGGTTCAGACGTGGGGAAGAAAGGGCTGGCATGGGACTGCCCATGGGAGTCCCTGCTGCCTGCAGCCTCCTGCTGTGGCTGCTGGCAGAGGCTGTTCTTTCCACATCTATTAGTCCCTTCATCCCTTAAAAATAATAAAATAAGAGAGTGGCAGGGATAGATGTTGCTTTTTGATCCCCTCAGCCTGTACCAATCCCTCTGTCCCTGAGGAGCAGCCCCTTGGAGCAGTGGCAGCACTCCAAGGTCCTGGGTGCTGTGGGGTAATTGTGCGTGTAAGTGCTTGATTTGCACACGCAATTACCCGATGTGCAATCACAGCCACAGCGCCTTGGAGCTGCACTGAAAGCTGCACCAGACCTTCTCCCAGGAGTCTGCCCCTCCCTGCTGCTTTCTGGCATGGATGCAAGTGTCCTAGGAGCCAGGACCCTCCTCCCAGGGCCTGACTGCACCCTGGCTAATCCTGAATTAGATGCTCTTTGCTCCGAGCAGAAGTGATAGAGCCTAATACTCATGATGGCAAAATCTGGGGTCAGACTTTGCAATCTGATATTTCAAGTGACTTTTGGGAGGATGAAGAGCAGCTGAGACCCAGGGCCAGCGAAGGCCCTGCCTGTGCTGCCTTCCCACAGCCTTAGAAACTTCCCTGACACACCAAAACCTGCTGGGTAAAAGCAAGCCCTCCACAGTCTCCCTGGTAGCTGAGCTCACTCAAACCCACCTGGGTTGTTACGTTTTAGGACTTTAGTTTCTTTTCCTTTTTTCAGCTGATCTTGCTGCTGCCTCCTAAACCTCATTGGTCAAGGATCCTGTGTAGGACACACGAGGTGGCCAGAGCCAGCAGCCTGCAGGTTCCACACTCACTCCAGTGCTATTAGTTTTATTCTGTTTAGCTTGATTAAAATGAGTATCTTTAAAATTAGGCAACACCTACGGATGTGGCGAGACTAAGGCTTACAAAGCAGCTCTGGAGCAAAGGCAGAGCACAGCAGAGCCAGTGAGGGCTGGGAGGGAATCTCATTCCAGCATTCTGAAGATGCAACGCTGCCTAAATAATTTCCTCTTGTCTTTTCCAACACTGATGGCTTAATATCATCCACTGATGGGTGTGCTTTGGAGATAAAGGGTTCCTGTATGCCCAGTTTGGGAAACATTGTAATGCTGAATAAATCTGAGCCTATCTCTTGCTGGCAGCTCACAGCAGCTCTGTGACCCCGTGGGCAGAGATGGGCAGTGCCTGGGGTGTTTGGTCTTCTTTGCTGGCCCTGGCCCTTAGCTGCTCTTCGTCTTCTCCAATCCCACTGCTAGGAATGCTGTACAGCAGGGCATGTGGCCAAGGTCACACAAGGAACCTGTAGCATCCCCAGCACCCAGCTGTCAAAGGGCTTCCCTCAGCACAAACTCCGCAGTTCTGATGGATCTTCACACCATCTTCTGCTTCTGAAACGGAAATGATCCTGGGGATGGGAGGGGACCCAGGGCTGAGAGTAGGGTGAGTTGGAGACGTGACACTAGGCAGGTGTGGGGAGAGCTTTGCTGGCATTTCTGTGCCGTTAGAGGCTTGCTGGGTGAGAAGAGCCCCTTCAAGCTCTCCTGTGATGCTGCTGAGCATCGGCAGGGGTGCTGCATGATACTGCATGAGATTCTTCCCAGTGCTTTGGGGATAGTCTTGCTATCTGTAGGCTGAACAGAGATGAATTTCAGCTGCCCAGTCCATCCTGAGCCATCTTTCATGTCTGTTTGCTGAGTCCTGGGAGTTTTCCTTCTGGAAGGAGTGTTTGCCAAGGGTTTGCATCAGCTCTTGCTCTGCTTCCCACCAGCAGCTCACTCTACGTCTGCCTTTGCAGATGCTCTGCTTTTATTCTTAGAAAGCCCTAAATATTTCCGCTTTCCTCCTGAGTGACTCCGTCATCGGGGGCTGCTAGTGCCTCTGACGAGTGAATCCATCCCAGCTAATGCTGAGTGTTCTTCTGAGCCTTTAACTTGGCTGGGCACCCATGTCTGTGGCAGAGGCAGCGACAGGCATCGTGCTTTCCTCTTTGAACAGAAGTGACATTTGAGCTGAAGCTTCATCAAGGGCTTTTTGCACTGCTGATCTTCCATGCGTGAATGTTCTATCTGCTGGTAAATGCACCTGTCACCTCACCAGCTGGTGACATCCTGACAGTCACTCTCACTGGGTACCTTCCCTTGCCAGGGATCTGGATCGATTCACCCTGCGTATCCCTTGGCTTGGGAAGTGACCTTAGAACCCAGAAGTGGTGGGATTGCCACTGGGCTTGCTCTTTAGTGACTGATTGTTACCCATTTTTTCCTCCCCTGGTATTGGATTCTCTCAAGGCTCTTGAGCTGTTAGTTCTCAGCAATGTGTGGATCCTGCAGGCCAGGTCCGGGGCTGGGCTCACGGTGCTGGAACACCATTGCTGGTAGCAGTGTCTGGCAGCAGAGGTAAGAGAGCACATACTTGCTCTTGGTCTTCATGTTCAAGTGTTTGCTCAAGCTACTGGGTTGTTCTTTGGTTGTTTTTTTAAGGTTGGCCTCTTAACTGTTCTTTAATATGTTTACATGCACCTCTGGAAGTGAGTCTAGAGCTGTCATTAATCAGAACATTTTATCTCTTGGTGCAGATAACCATTTACTGCTCTGAATTTTGCTGGTAACCTCTGCTTTAATGATGGATGAAAGAAAAGCTGTGTTTGATGTGAGCTTTTTACCCGAATCTTGCAAACTATACAGAAATCTTCTTTTCAAACCATGAATGAGACCTGAGAACCACTGCAGCCCAGGGGAGTCACTGACCCTCTGCTTTTCTTACCCAGAGCTCACCCAGTGCAGTGAGTCCCATGTGCTGGGGAAGGGGCTGGTTTGGTCACCAGGGCCAGGACACCCCTGCCTTCCTTTCTGCTCAGAGGATGAGGGCAAACTCCATGTGTGCCTGTCCAACTTTCATCTTCTGGGGCTGTCCCATGGCTGTGGGTGTCAGCTAAATATAGAGGAATATGCTGAGGTTATTTTGATCTTTGATGTGGTTTGATCGTCATTATCTTTAGAGCCCATTAAGAGAAATTGGATAAAGCATCACTGCATCAAGCAGTGTGTTTGGGGGGTAGAAGGAGAAGGTCTTCTCCACCCTGGGTGCTCTTCACCTGCTGGTGGTTGGGAGGGAGAAGAGTGGGTTTGGCTGATCATAGCATGAGCAGAAGCCTCCAGCATGCTGCAGCCAATGCAAAGCTACCAGGGATGAATCCTGCAGGATTTCCAGCAGGGAGAGAGGGGGCAGCAGTGATGCCTTTGCTCAAGGAAACCAGCACAGCCTCCTCCAGAAGCTTGGTGTCTAATCAGGTAAGATTAATTCAGGCCAGGGCAGGGTAGGAAGCAGAGAGCCTGTCTGTATGAGATGGGGCTGCAAGAGCTTGGTTTGTTTGGCTTTGTGAAATCAAGGCTGAGAGGAGATGTGGTTTGTCTTCTGTAAATACATCAGATGAGTAAACATCAAGGACAAAGAACAGCTATAGAAGCTGCTGTAAGAACAAATGGGTATGAGCTTGCTCTGAATAAATTCAGGCTGGAAGTTGGGCTGCTAACCATCAGACTTGGAGGGAGGGAACCACACAACTAGCTTTGAGATGGAAATGGATAATTTTGGGAAGAGATTAATATCCTGTGGTTGCCTGTAGCAGCAGGGGCCTGGCTGTGCAGGGAGACTCACGGTCCTCTTCCTTGCCTTTGCCTAGTTCTGCCTCTTCAAGAATGCTTTTGGGCAGAACTCCTGTGTTTTCCCATAGTGCAGAGCCAAGTCCTGGTGGTGACATGCCTGATAGCCCCACTGTGCCTGAGCAAAGGTGTCACGAGCAGAGCAAGATGGTGCTGGGGGATCTCGGGAACGTGCAGCAGTCCAAGTGCTTCCTCAGACTAAGTCACAAGCAGGTTGCACCTCAGCATCCTAAGCCGTGAAAGAACCGCATCAGGCACCATGTAGGAGCACTGGGAGGTTCTTGGTCCACGTTTGCCTCATTCGTTATCTACAGGTGTCATTACTTTTGATTTGTGTGCTTGCGCATCTACCCGAGTCCCATCTGGCAATGATCTCTGCTGGGTAGAGCTAGCATAGCTCAGTGTTCTGTGCTGTGCCCCTCCTGTACCCCACAGAAAAGGTCTGCACCACGGGATGCTCCTCTCTTCTTGTTGGGGCTGTGATGGTGCTCAGCACAACAAACCCAGACCCATTAGAGTATCTGTAAAATTGCTGTTAAAAACAGGGCTGTGTCTGGAAACTGGACCTGTACAGAAGCAGTAACTAAAGCAGATGAGAGGGAGAAGATCTGTGGCTGTGTGAGCTGGTGTGTCACATCCTCACTCATCGACTTTATTCTGATATGCAAACAACCCTTAATTAATTCCTCTGACAAACTTTCCTGGTGGGAGAGCTGCAGTAACAAGTCTCTCTGTGAGCAGCTGGTGTATGATGTTTGATTTATGATGATTGATAATGTAACATTTCTCCAGCAGATCCTTCACCTTCATGTCTTTCACAGGATGCTGGAGTATTCCCTGGACCTGCAGAACGTCAGCTTCTCGGCAGTCCGCACTGTCCGCGTCCTGCGGCCGCTCAGAGCCATTAACAGGGTCCCCAGTAAGTCAGGTCTTTGTTCCTCCTAGCTGATGCAGGTTCTCTATATCTGTGCCCCGGGGATGGAAGACCAAACACGGATGGTTCTCATCTTAAATAGCAGCTTAAACCTTGGCCCAAGTGTGGTAGTGCTAGGTCCTACCACCACTTTATAGTTTCTAGTGCTTGTGACTCTCCATGCTGTAAATAATATTGCTTCTGACACCTGTGACATCAGAGATGAGCCACCACCAGTCAATAAGATACCCAAGACTGTCTTCAGGCACCTGTCCTTCTCATCTGGAGGATCTTAGGAGGTGAAGGGATGCAGGTCCACTGAGCAGCCTAATCCTAACCCTTGGCAAGCCCAAAACCCCAACATCTCCAAAGCATGCCTGGGTGGGATGGGAGGAGGCTATTCAGTCGTGGTTTATCAGATCCTGCATGAGGATCTCAGACCCTCCTTGAGCAGCATTGCCTGCTTCTGCACAGCAGCTGGTGATGTCAGCCCAGCCCTGTGCTCGGAGAGGCTTTGACCAAGCAGAGTGCCCAGAGAGCCATTCCTGTCATGCTGGGCAGAGCCTGAACGCTGTGAGGGGTGCTGAGCTCCTGCCCTCGTGGATGCTGTGCGGAGGGAGCGTGTTAAGCATGAGTAAGACTTCATTTTCCTGCTCCTGCAGCCCTGGATGTCGAATCCAGCCTTGTTTTAGCCAGATTAAATACAGGTCTGACCTCGCCTTGGTGAGAACTCATCAGCTCCTGCTCTGTCAGCCCATGCTGGATGGACCAGAGCTCTGTTTGTTTTTCTGGTCCTGACTCTTGAACTTAATCTGGCTTTGCTGCTGCTGTTTCAATCATGATGCTAGCTTCAGAATCCTGTTTGCAATGGCTTTTTTATCCCCACTGCTTAACTGATGGATGGCTGAGTTTATCCAGCACTGCCTAACTGGGGATGTAATTCACTTAATGTGTTTTGCAATCCCATGTCATTTATCTTGGCTTCTCTGCAGCATAGCTACAATGGGATAGAAATGTGAGGTGGGGAAAGAGAGAGGAGAGTTTTGTATGGTGATAAATGCAGCAAGCACAGAAAGTCATTTCAGTTATTTAGCAGTTGAGGCAAGGTGGTTGTTCCCCAGTAGAGGAGCAGAAGAAAGCAGAGGAGGTGACACCATCAGGAAGAGAGAAAAAAAGTCTTCTTGAAGTCTCAAAGTAAAGGGTGCAACAGTAAAGCTTTCTTTAACTGAAAATCAATATCAGGGAGTGAGAGGATGCAGGAGGTGGGAGAGGAGAGTGGAGAGGAGCAGAATATTACAGAGACGTCAGAGGAAATCAATTTTTTTGTGTGTAAATGTCAAGTTGAAGTCACCATCAATTTGTCTTTGTTACAGAACTGGCTGTTCCTGGACTTGTGAGAATTAACTGCCAGATAAGAGTCCTGTGTTTCAAGGAAGAAAAGGGATTTCGGGTAGATGAGGGGAATTAGGGAGGGACAGGGACTGTAATATATAGAGTGGGGAAAGAAATACGACTGTGCAAGGGAGAAAGAACATCAGAGTTTGGTCTTAGGGAAGAAAGGAGACAGATACTCTGTGATTCTGTGACATATATTTGCTAGAAAACTTCAGGAGGAGAAGAGGACTTGAGATGGAGAGTGAAGGGATAGGAGCAGGAGAGGCAGGCTGTGTGCCCAGGAGCAGGGCATGGATGAATGAGGCATCCCAGGGGCTTTGGGGGGAAATCAGAGGGGAGTGGGGAGGTGCAGGTGTTTGCAAGCCACATGTGGATGGGTGGGAAGGCAGTGGCTGTCACTGGAAGGAAATGTATGGATGGAAAGGAGAAGATCAGGAGGGCATACCTGGAATAAGAACATTCAGCGTGGACTTCTCCTCAGGTATGCGCATCCTGGTGACACTGCTTCTGGACACACTGCCCATGCTGGGGAATGTCCTCCTCCTCTGCTTCTTCGTCTTCTTCATCTTTGGCATCGTGGGGGTCCAGCTGTGGGCAGGTTTGCTCAGGAACCGCTGCTTCCTCCCCGAGAACTTCAGCATGTGAGTCTGCACGGGCAGCACAAGTCTGTCCAGCTTGGGCAAGTCTATGCCTCCAGGAGACAAGGATGTCCTCCATTAAGAGGTCCTGGTCTTCTGTAAATGCTTCCTGCTCGTAATGCTACCACAGCTCTTGCTCGTGCACACATGGCCAGAACAGAGCAAGCTGTGACAGTTTGATATTTGAGTCCTGCAGGGCTGTGCTTAACCTTCAGCTAGGGCTTGGGAACCTCTCTGATGGATAAGAGCCTCCAAAAAACCCTGGGAAGAAGAGTTCAGGCTTTCTAACTACAGCATGTCACTAATATGTGACCTTGTCTGTATCTGTCAAGACACTGAGGTTTGAGTCCTGTTCAGCAGCTGGTAATGTTCGTTGGCATGACATTTGTAGTCCCTCCTACAGCCCAGGGAAAGCTGATGGAGCTACCATACATTTGGTGAAGCTAGATCCTTTTCAGTCTCAGATCAAGAGACAGTCCCTGTCCCAAAGTGTTAATTTTCACAGATCCCAGGGCTTTAAAGCCAAGAGGACTATTGTGATCAGATGGAGTTTTATAGCACCCCGTTTCCTGCCAGATGTAGGACTGTTTGAAGAGTGGTTGAAATATCTGATAGCTGTCAGCCTCTTTCACACCAGGGGTTCCATACTTACCTGCTTTGTCCCAACACCACCTCCCTTTGAATGCTTGGACAAAGGCAGATGACTGCAAGCCTTGATGGCTGCTCTGCTGAACTCCAGACCCCTGTCACCTTTCAGCGGATTGCCTTCAAATATTGACTCCTCAGAGCTGACCCAGCTAGATCCACACCTGGATGGGGAAGTCTTTCAAGCCAAAGCCTCTCTCTTACCTGTCCCTGTTCAGTGGATGCAGCAGAGCAGAGGGACTGCTTCACCACTGAGTAAATCCAATAGTCGCAGGTTTGGGTGCTGTTTAATTGAGCCAGAATTCCAGGGGTTTAGATAAGCTTTGGCAGGTATTATAGGCAATTCTGCAGGAATTAACCAGGCTGAACTAGGCTTAAAAATATCTTCTCAGGCTTTAGTGAGAGTCCTGGCAGCATTGAGGAGAGAGCTCTGCGCAGAGCCAGAATCCAGTTCCGGGCTGGCCATGGGTTGTTTCATCTCCCTGAGGAGTGTTTTTGCCTGGTTCACTGTGGTGAGGCCACCCTCAGAGGGAACTCAGAGCTTATCTAGGGGCTGAACAGTGAAATGCAGATGAAGGCTCTGTCTGTTTTTTAGGAAGCTTGGGAGGTCCTTGTCCTCAGAGTCTCCCCAAGCAATTCTCAGCACTTCCAGGAGGACAGGAGATGCAGGAATTTAAGCTGACTGATTTCCATCTTGCTGCAGTGAAGACAAAAGAAAAGAGAAGCCCTGCTGGGCTAAATCCTGATTTAGTCCCCTAAAGTCAAAGCCAGAGCACTTCCTGATGGAGTGACTCTTGCCAAGTGGCTGAGTGCACTGCCTCAGTTTCCCAAAACCCCCTTGGGAACATCATCTCACCCATGGGGCTGCAGGAAGTCCATGGGGATCCCTCTTAAAAACCCAGACCCTTTAAGACCCAGAATCAGAGATGTCAGGCTTTGCTGTTAAGAGTTGTTACCTTGCCAGTTTGCCTGCAATTGATGTGCAAACCCCAGCCCTGTCTGGACTCTTTCAGCCCCTACACAGTGGACTTGGAGCGATACTACCAGACAGAGAACGAGGATGAGAACCCTTTCATCTGCTCCCAGCCCCGGGAGAACGGGATGCGCTACTGCCGGAGTATCCCGACGCGGAGGGAGGAGGGTCTGGAGTGCACCCTGGACTATTATTCCTACAATGACACCACCAACACCTCCTGTGTCAACTGGAACCAGTATTACACCAACTGCTCTGCTGGGGAGCACAACCCCTTCAAGGGAGCCATCAACTTTGACAACATTGGCTACGCCTGGATCGCCATATTCCAGGTGAGCCCTGCCCACCAGCTCTCACAGGATGGGCAAGCAGGGATACCATTTGATGACTGCTTTGAAGATGCCTCCATCTCCCACTCCTGGACACAAGCCTGGTCTCTAGACCCTGCGTGTGCAGTAAGACCATCCTGATGGGAAGCAGAGCCTAGAGACGGCACTTTCCTCTGCAAAATGCAGTAGGTCCAGATGGGAATAAGGACTGGATTCAGCCTGGGCAGCTGGTGACCTGGCTACTGGCATTGATAGAAGCAGGACTTGGCTTTTCAGTGTCTTGTACTGTATACCAAGACCAGTTATGGGGTGTCAGAAAATGACCCAGCCATGGAAAACATTAGCTTATGCACTTGGTAGTGTAACTGAGCCTTGATAGGTTTGTTTTCCCTTCCTCTCTCCACCAGGTCATCACGCTGGAAGGCTGGGTGGACATCATGTACTTTGTCATGGATGCACACTCCTTCTACAACTTCATCTACTTCATCCTCCTGATCATTGTGAGTGGCCCTGGGGCAAGATGGGAGTCCTCCTGGCATTCAGAGAGGGCAGAGTGGAGTGACTCAGAGGAACAGGGTAGATAATATACTGAATATAAAAGCTGAGGTAGAAACCAGCCTGCTGGAAGACACACAGCTTTATTAGAGCACTGTATTTTAGCAAACATGAAGGGAAGAAAGGTGTGCTTAAGCTAGGGTAGACGCACTTCTGTTGCTGCTGCTTCTGTCCTCATGCTCCAAGGTCTGCTCTCTGAGTTGCCAACTTGAATTTAACTTTGAAAGTTGGCAAATTTCTGCCAGTCAGCTTTTGAAAGGGAGGAGGCTGCTCAGGAGTTCCCCCACATTAAGGAACCCAGCTGTCTGGGTCCTTGGTGCAGAGGGGACACTTCAGGAAAAGAGCCCCAAACTTCAGAGAGCACATGAAGAATGGAGGGAAGAGATTACTGCCCACAGCCCACCCACACTTCACAGCATCATCCAAGACCACCCACAAAGGAGCCAGCAGAGCCTTTCTGTGGGGTGGGCTCCATGATGGGCTTCATCTATGCAAGAAGAATTGTCTACTGTGAGTGGCTGAGCTTGTTGTCTAGACTCCCCTTATCGTCAAAGGGAGAAAAATAGGTGCTTGAAGGGGGTGATTCATCTCCTCTAAAGGTAGACATCCAAAATAAATTAGATGTATTGCAGACTTGATGTGCCTATTTCTCTCTTGACTCGAAAGGCTCATTAGGTGCCTCACTCAGATGTAGCTGAGATAAGTGAGATGAGTCCCTTTCTTGCTGTCTAATTGGACTAAGTCCAGCAAAATAGCTGCGTGTTGTCCATTAGGCCATTGTGGGGATTTCTGCTCCTCATCAAACCAGGACTCAAACCCTGATGAGAAAGTCATTTAGTCCATGATGCTGTTTCTAGTTCATCTATTAGCTTGCCCAAAGAAGTAAAACAATCCCTTGCTCTCAGCATCCCCAAAATGACGGAGAGGAAGGGCAGGCAGTAATTTTCCAGCTGCTGTGTCAGTGCTGTTAGCAGTGTGTGTAGCTGTTAGCATGTCAGGAGTTCTCTGTGACCCACGCTGGGCTCTGCAGAACCTCCTAAACCGTGGCTGGAAATCAAAGCTTCAAGCTGTGGGTTCAGACTGCTGAAGCCCTTGCGTAACAGGCACCCACAAATCCCGTTAGCAGGGGAAGGGATCTGCTTGCTGGCTGCCCACACACTGCCAGAAAAAACCTCCTCTCGGGAAGGCTCAGAGCATTCAGCCTAATGCCACTAATTGTGATAATTACAACTGCTGTCTGCCGAGAGGCAGAAACACCATCTCCAAAGAGCAAAAGGTTTTTGTCACAATAATCTTCTCTCATCTTTGATCTCTGACATCCTCCACGAAGTGCTGGCATGGGAGCCCTGGGGTGGCGGCCCAGGAGGTGACTCAGTTGCTCTGCAGTCCTGGCTGGTGGTCCTCACTGGGTGATGCAGGGGATGGGGCTGGCTGGGGTTTGGCCCTGGCTCTCTGTGCCAGAGCGTGGGGTGAGACAGAGCTGTGGGGTGGGTATGGCCACCCCGTGGTTGCTGATGGCTTCTGTCCCCTTAGGTGGGCTCCTTCTTCATGATCAACCTCTGCCTGGTGGTGATAGCCACACAGTTCTCTGAGACGAAGCAGCGTGAGAGCCAGCTGATGAAGGAGCAGCGAGTTCGCTACCTGTCCAACGGCAGCACCCTCGCCAGCTTCTCGGAGCCAGGCAGCTGCTACGACGAGCTCCTCAAGTACCTGGTGTACATCGCTCGTAAGGGCAGCAAGCAGCTCGTGGAGCTCTACCGGGTGCTGGGCGTGAGGATGGGCTTCCTCGCCAGCCCCACTGGCAAGACGGGGGCTGACCGACACGCCAGGAAGCGCCGAAGCAGGAAGAGACCCTCCGTGCACCACCTCATCCACCACCATCACCACCACCACCACCACTATCACCTGGGCAATGGGAACCTGCGGGCGCCCCGCGCCAGCCCGGAGATCAGCGATGTGGAGACCAGCTCACTCCACAACGGGACCAACCAGCTGATGCTTCCCCCCTCAGCACCCAACCCCCACGGGGCCCCCAGCACCACTCCCAGCAACACCGAGTCTGTCCACAGCATCTACCATGCCGACTGCCACTTCGAGCCTCTGCGCTGTCGCTCATCCCTCTCACAGCCAGGCCTTGGCTTGCCCAGCCCAGAGGGGATCCCCAAGAACATTGTGGGTAGCAAGGTGTACCCCACGGTCCACCCCAGCACCTCCCATGAGATGCTGAAAGAGAAGCACCTGGGGGAGGCAGCGGTCAGTGCTGGGAGCAGCACCTTGGCCAGCCTCAACATCCCACCTGGGCCGTACAGCACCATGCACAAGCTGCTGGAGACACAGAGCACGGGTGAGCCTGGGGCTGGAAGCTGGTCTGGGGTTGCCTTGCAGTACAAGCTACAGCCTGATTTCTCTCTCTGTCTGAATATTTGCAGGATTCTTTTCAGTCCATGTTATGGAGAAAGGTGATGGCTTTCCAGGTGAGGTCAACGTGAATCTTCTGATCTACCTAATGCATGCTATAGCAAAAACCAGAAGAGGTTTCTGCCTCCCACACATCATACTTGCAGTGAAATGACTGTTTTCAATGAACTCATGTTCTTTCCCATCCCCATCTCTCCCCCAAACCAATTTGTTCTGCAGTTACAGGGAACACTCCCCAAATCAGGTAGAACTGTGCTCAGTGACACTGAGTCGAGCTGGAGCCCAGCCTGTTCACTTCCAAATGGAGGGGCTGGAGGTGGCTGCATTGCCCACCGCTTGCTACAGAGCTTGGGGATGGACACCTTCCGGATCTGAGATCCAGCACATCCCTGAGCACTGCGTAGCTCAGGACAGTCCAATGCAAACCTTCTCAGCCTCCAAGAAGCATTTCTGGCCAAGCCTTCCCAAGTGGCCTTTCCCACCCCACCACAGTGGCATTGACCTTTCCAGCCAGGGAAGGCACTAAGTCCTGACCCTAGCCCAGAGCTGCCCAGGGACCAAATGCAGGTCACTGGGCTCTGAGTTGGTTTAGCACTAGGTTTTTATTCACGCTGTTGTGTGGGTCAGGAGCATGCTTTGTAGAGATCCTCTCCCCTTGCAGCCAGCTGGTGGGATTTTGGGGGAATATCCCACTGATGTTGCCACCCAGGAGCCACCTGGCAGCTGCTGTTGAGGGGAGGGCAGTGTGTGAAAGGGGAAGCTGGTGCTTTCAGAGCATCAGCAAACAGCAGGAGCCAGGAAGGAGGCTGCTGGTGGTGGCACTCGATAATTCCAGCTCTGAGCTGCCAGGGCCAGAGGAGCTGATTGCTTTCTCCCAGCTATAATGGCCAGAGGTATAACAAGGTGTGCTGGGTGCTCTTGGGCTGGCAGCAGGCTCTGAGAGCTTTGTAACTGGGGAGACGGCACTCAGGGAGTCCAGGTTTTGCCGAGGGCTCTTTACCCCAGCAGGTTCCCTCTTCCTCTTTGGGGATGCCTGCTGTATCAAGGCCAATGGCTTGCTGCTAAGGGGGACTGGGGGCTGCTCCTGTGGTTGCCCACAGACCCCATCCCAGCTGACGGGCTGCCCTGCCCCACTGGTGTTTCAGGTCCCTGCCAAAGCTCCTGCAAGATCTCCAGCCCCTGCACCAAGCTGGAGGGTGGCTCCTGCAACCCTGAGAGCTGCCCTTACTGCCTCAAGGCACTGGCAAATGAGGCCGAGCCGTCGGACAATGAGACGGGCGACTCGGACAGTGAGGGTGTCTACGAGTTCACGCAGGATGTGCACTACAGCGACCAGCGGGACCCGCAGCGGGGCAGGGCCCGGGCCAGGAGGGCCAGCCGCGTGCTGGCCTTCTGGCACGTGGTGTGTGACACCTTCCGCAAGATTGTGGACAGCAAATACTTTGGGCGCGGGATCATGGTGGCCATTCTCATCAACACCCTCAGCATGGGCATCGAGTACCACGAGCAGGTGAGCACTGTCCTACGGGCTGCAGGTGTGGTACTGGTCTGACTCTGGCTATTTTGGGGTGAGAGGCACTGAAGTGAGGTAGGAAAGCTCCCAGGACAGAGCAGGGATGTTTTTCCTCCTCTGAGCCTGCTTCCAGCCTGCAGGCAGTGATTGCCCTGGCTAGTCCTGGCTGTGTGAGCTCCCACAGCTCAGCCCTGCCAGGGATGCTTAGCACTGTGCCAGGACTGCTGTCACCTGGGTAGCACTATGCATTGCTGCTTTCTGCTGTGCCACCAGGTTTGTGCCAGCCTGAGAGTGCTAGTGGCTGCAGGCTCCTGGGGTCGATGCAGCTGCAAGCAGGGAAGTCTATTGAATTTGTAGTCCCTGGAGAGGAGGTAACAAATGCCTTTGCCTCCCCAGTGAATGCTCCAGTAGGAGCACGCTGAGTCCAAAATAGATTCATCACTGGCTATTTCTCTACTCTATTATCTGAGTACTTGCAGGCAAGTGGCTGCCTCTGCTCCAGCCTCTCGCACACTTGTCACATAGCAGAGCTTTTTGCTATGTATAGGCATTAAGAAAAGGAGTTGCCATGTTTCTCTTGAAATGTCTCTGTAAGGATGACAAGAGCTCTGCTTTTAGAGAGGCTTCTGCGTGCTCTGGCCTTGTGTAGATTTTGTGGCTGCTGATGGCATGCCTGGCATGGTGCTCTTGGTCCTGCCGCACATCCCTGTCCTTGGGATGGCTTGGTGCTGAAGGTGCTTGCTTCATTTGGATCTGGGGAGAAGAGTTTGTTAGTAGGATGCTGAGATGCTGCAAACCCTTGTCACATACCCCTCCCATGCTTGAGGACTCCCAGTAGGCAGCCCAGCATGGTGCTTTTCCCGGGATGCCAGACCTCTCCTGTCCCAGACAGACCCAGCTACCTCTGTCCCAGCACCAGCCTTTGCTGGGGACTCCCTCACCTTTTGAGTGTTGGCTGTTTGCCTTTCTGCCCTCCTGGCATGGTTTGTGTTGGCAGAGTTGCTCACGGTTGCAGGCAGAGGTATTTCTCCCACAGCTCCCAGTGTCAGCAGTGGTGGCTGCAGATCAGCCCAACATGTTCCCCTGTCTTCTGTGGCATTAATGCCTTGGTGACCGAGTGCGGGGACGACGTGGCTGTGCTAGATGTGTCCCTTCCAGCCAGCACCTCCTCTCTGACTCCCTAATACACTCTGGCTGCCTAACCATTGTTTTCAGTACACATTAAAGAGCGATGTGCTCTGAAGTCCTGCAGGTTTCACCTTCCTGTGCTGCCCTTGGGAGCTCTGCAGGGAAGCTCTCAGTGATTCCGCCTTTATTTAATAGTATTTGGAAGATCATCTCCTAAGCACCTGGGGGGAAGTGGCTCAGGAAGCAGGCAAAGGGTTCTGTTCCTCTTGTGGCTGAAGGGTGAAACAGATCTGCCCTGTCTTTGCTGCCACTGTCCAAGGGGCAAAATGTCAAAGCTTGTTGCCTTTCACCAGGAGCATCTTTGGGAGATGTTGGTGTAGGTTCCCACCGTGTGCCTAGCAGGAGGACCTGAGCAAGCTCCCACCATCCAACACCCTAAAGGCAACACAGCTCCTTAGTTCTTTGTCTGGAGGGAAGTAGGGAAGCAAGGTGCTGACCTCTGCCCTGGCCAGCAGTGAGTCCCAGCAGGGAACTGGGTTGGGAACAGGCAGATTCTTGTGGTGGTTTTTGGGTAACAAGGTGGAGGGAGCTGATAAGCGTGGGGGGACTCCAGACACTGTGGGTGGTTGCTTTCTTTGACAGTATTTTGAAGCTACTACTGTTCCAGATTCCTTTCTCCCAGGCATTTGGAGTGAAGAGTGGAGCTTGTTTTTATTAGTTCATCTGCTGGCAGTGGAAGCAGGGAGGTGTTTTTACATAAACTTGGGAGGCTGATGGTCTGCAGTTTCATAATCTGAGTTACAAGAGCAGGAATTAGAGGGGAGAAGTGCTGGACCAGACCTTCCTGCAGTGGTTATAAACACTGAAACATGTGATTTTAATTTTTTTTTCTTTTAGAAGAGCCTTTCCTAAAAGTGCAAGTGATCAACCACACCAAACTCATCTTCACTGGCTGAGGTTTGCAGAGACTTGAGGGGGCTTGTAGAGTACTTGACTCCATGACTTTCTATATGACATCCTGTGCTTATTTCATGAATATTTACCTCTTGGGCTATTCACAGGAGGCACACTGGGCTATGTTAAGGTAAACACTTTCAGGAGATGTTTTATGGTGCCGCATCAAAAGCCTTGTGTTGTTTACCAGCACCTTACTAGAGGGGAGAGAGTGTGCTAGCAGCTACTGTGTGAGAGGAAGGATGGGCTGGTGGTCACTCTGGGAGGAGAAAAGCTTCTGCCCTCTCATCCATCCCCAGCAGTGCTGGGTATTTAGGATGGAAGTAGTTCTTTGAAGGCACATCTAAATGAGTGGAAATTGAGAGTGTATTGAAAACACTGGCCCCATCTCTTGCTGTTTGTTTGCATTTACCCATCAGTCACACTGGCCAGACTGGGCACCCATGGCCAGGGGTGTGGGTGCTCATAGCAAAAGTAGTTCATGTCCCTAGGAGTTCATCTCCTGCCTTAGAACTTTCCATCCCAAAGCTCCTCTCCATAGGTCACCTTACACAGTAAAGTCCTGGAGGTTCAGGAGCTGACTTTCCTCTAAGCTCCTGACATGAGCTTGCTGACTTTCTCACTCAGCATCAGGTTGCTCCCACATGGTTCCTGCATGTGCACTGAGTCGTAGGTACATCTCACCATGCTGAATGCTGCCTTTCTGCCCATCCTCCCCATTCGTCCATCTCTGGATCCTGCCTTTCTAAGAGCTGCTGGGTCTGGTAGGAGGAAGGCAGAGTGGTTTGAGGAGCACACAGCACTCACCGTGTCACGGCTGCTGGGCAGCACTGTGAAATTTTCCATCAGGGAAATGACAACCAGATTGCTGTGGATTATTAATGTGACTGCTAAATAGCTTGTTTTTCTACAGAGATGAAGGAAAATGCAGGTAGAAACTATTAGCTTTAGATGGAGGAATATAAAGGTGATTTAAAGGCAGACTCCAGGGGATTTTAAGTATACTGTTGAACCAATTGGCCGATTCGCCTTAGGGAAGCTGAGCCTCTGCAGCGCTGCAGCTTCACAAGGCTAGGGCTTTGCAAAAGCTTCTTCTGCCATGGAGCAGGAGTAAAATATGCTGCTAAACCAGAGGGTTTCTGTGCTGCTTTCCTCCAGCCCTGGCTGTAAGCCAGGCTCTGTTCCATAACCTGATGCTGTTTTCTTCTCTGTCCGAGTCCTTCCTCGGAGTGAAATGCAAAGCTTCAGCGTGAGGCGTGATGTTGGACTCCTCAGCAGGAGAAGGAATTCAGCAAGGGCTTCCTTGAGGAAGGGCTTTGGGGTTTTGTTTTTGTTTTTCAAATCTGGTTTGCATTTTGCTGCCTGGCTGTTCCAGTTTTCCTCATCTGAACTCACGTTGTATGAACTATACCCTACATAGGCATTTGTTTAAATAGCACTTGAGTTTCAGCCACTGACTCTGTGGTGTCTCACCATTGTTAACATAACAGGAGACTGGAGAGTCCTGCACTGGCCTCCCCAGAGCTGCAAAGGTTCAATTCCATGGATGGAGAATTACGGACTCGGATCTAGAGTGGTCCAAAACTCTTGTGTGTCTGAAGGACGGAAGAGGAAATTGCTTCAGACCTGTAGGGAACCTTTTGTTAATTGTTAAAAGCAAATGGGAGAGACAACAGGGAGAATGCTGGAGTGTGTCCAGGGGAGCTGGTGGAGGCTCTAGAGCAGAGGTTTTATGGGGAGCAGCTGAGGGAAATGGGATTGTTTAGTCTGCAGAAAAGGAGGCACAGGGGAGACCACTTTGCTCTCTGCAACTCCATGAAAGGAGGTTGGAGCAAGGTCTGGATTGGTCTCTTTCCAAGGAACAAGTGATAGGGCAAGAGGAAATGGCCTCAACTGGCACCAGGGGAGGTACAGTTTAGACATTAGGAAGAATTTCTTCACCAAGAGTGGTCAAGCCTTGGAACAGGCTGCCCAGGGCAGTGGTGGAATCACCATCCCTGGAGGGATAGAAAAGACATGATGGATTAGTGGTGGATTTGACAGTGCTGGTTAATGGTTGGACTCAATGATCTTAAAGTCTTTGACATCCTAAATGATTCTATGACATTTTGAGACAGCACCCAAGGGGAAAAGCTTGTAATCCATGGGAGGCAGTTCTTCAAGGAAGTGGGAGGAGGTGATGCCTGACATCCTCCCAGCAGGAGAACTCCCAGCTCCAGCAAGGTGTTGTAGGAACCCACGAAGCAGCAGTTTTACGAACAAAGAGTGCAAGCTCCATCTGCAGAAGGCAGGAGCAGCTTCAGCCCATGGTAGTATTCTCAAGGCAGAGTTCTTGGTGCATCCCACTGCAGGGGCCTGGAGCATACACAGCACAGATGATGTAAAGTTGTCACCAGTAACATTAGGATCTAATAGCTGCTGCAGGATGGAAATATCAACCATCTGTGCCAAAGCATCAGAGGAAGCTTGCTGGCAAAATGCATTAAAGTCTCTATTTATGTAAACAGTCAAGCTGGAGAACATGGAAGCCTTCCTCAGCAGTGCCAGGGGACATTGAATTTTCAGGTATCCAGGATGATGGAGAGGGGAGATGAAGGGTCAGTGACTGCAGCAGCATTAGAAAAGCTGCCAGCCTGGAGGAGCCATTAGGCTCCAGGTTCAAGCATTTGTAACAGTCACCCAAATGGTATTTGAATTCATTGTGCAGGTGTCCTAGTTTGAGTCAGAACAAGCTATTCTATTCCGTATACATCATATTCAGTATAAAACTGAGGGGTTAGTCCGTGGAACTTTCACACCAAGCTTGGGCCTGAGGATCTCTTACATAAAGCCTAAGACCCAGGCAAGGTAGGTGCATGATTAAGCTGTTTAGCACCTAATTAACAGCCAGTACAAAAAAGGGGAGGTTTGGCTCTCTGCTCTCTCATAGAAGACTGAGCTCCTGAGCCATTTGGGGTGGTAGGCTGGGAACTCTCCTGGTGAGGATCAGCCCAGCTCTGCTGTTGCAGGACTCTGTCTGTCCTTCCTTTGATCTCAATCCAAGAGTTCCTGAATCCAGTTTCAGGATCCAGCCCCTGAGTCTGATTCCTGTCTGCTGGTGAGTCCTTCTGCTACAGCATCAGTGGTGGTGGTGAGGGAGTTGCCATCAAGGTGGGGTTTGGGTGTGCTGTTGGTTTTGTGTATGTTTGTTTCTATTTCATTTTATTGTTATTGTTTTCATTTCCAATCCACAAGTGTCTTTCTCTCTGCCCCAGAGGCTCTGCCCAGGAGCTCACAAGGTCCCATGTTCATAGAATCATAGAATTGTCAGGGTTGGAAGGGACCTTAAAGATCATCTAGTTCCAACCCCCTGCCATGGGCAGGGACACTTCCCACTAGATCAGCTTGCTCAGAGCCCCAGCCAGCCTGGCCTGCAACACTGTCAGGGATGGGGTGGGCCTGCCACCACCTCTCTGGGCAACCTGTTCCTGTTCATGCACCATCTTCTCTCCCTAGAGGTACTCCCACTTCCTCTTTGGTGCATGTACCATGTCTCTCTAGCTCCATTACACATCTCTCCAGCCCTGTGCCAGCTACTCCTAGCCAAGGGTTCCAAGCTGTGGCAATGCAGTTGGGCTTTCCCTCCTTCAGCATCTGCTGGCTTGGCCCACGAGCTTGTAGCTGGTGTCATCTCCACTTGTCAGTGCTACAGCTGCAGTGGGCACTCCTACCCTAGGAGAGGAGGTGCCCTAGAGATCTGCAGGTGCTGGAGTCCATTAGCTCCTACTTAAACAGAAATTACTCTTATTAACAGTTTATTGCTGGAGACTGGAGGAGTCAAGTCAAGGCTAATGGAAGTCATCAGAGCTGTTAATCACTAGGATCAGTGACTTCAAAAGGATCTCTCTGTCTGTAACTGGGGGTAATTCTTTTTAAGGACCTCAGGGGTTCTTCTGCTCCTCAGCAGTTGGAAGGGTTTATGAGGCCTTATAGGAACTGCCATGTTTTAATTGACTTGCTGGGGTAGCTCTTGCAGAGTGCAAAATGCAGGGGTGCCAGGGCCCCTGTTAAAAAGCAGGCTGTGCCTAGAAAGAAGACTTTATCCTGTGAAAAAAGGGCTGTGGCTATTAAGCAGATTTTATCCTGTTTCTGGAGACGGAGTGATTTGTAAATTTAATGAAATTTCATGGAACTGGGAAGTGTGGGGTTTTTATCAGATAATTCAATTCTCTGCATGCTTTAGGGATAAGCCTGTGTGGATTCCTTGACATCTACTGAAGTTTTCCTCAGCTCCCTGAGCGGGGAGCTGTAAGCATCAATCCTTTCCTGTTAATTTAGTTCAGAGGCTGGAAATGCTGGGGCTGCCTCAGTTCCTATCATTAGAGCTGTTGTTTCAGCTGCCATCTGTACCCTTGTGTTACCTCTGCTCAGGCAGCCTGGAGCAGAGACTCGAGCTCAATGAAAGGGGGAAATGATGTGTGCTTCAGAATTGACTTCATCCCTGCGCAGATGAGGAATCGCAGCTCTCCGCAGACAGCTGGGCGTTCCTCTGCTGCTGCTTTCATTGTGGTTTTTCCCCTTGGGTGGGAGCCAGCGAGCTCAGCTAGAGCTTGTGGAGCATCCTCAGCTTGCACCAGCAAAGCCTTTTGTCTCTAAGTGCTCCTGCTTGCTGATTGTTGGTGATTTCCCAGAGATCAGTCCATTTTTTTCCCCCCAAGTCTCCTAATAGAGGTTGGTTCCAAAGCTGACAGTGCGTGTGACTCTGCTCTGCTGCCACCTGGGTCCTCACAGAGCCCCTTCCCACCCCACTCAGCCCCCAGCAGCAGCAGGGACAGGAGCTGTCTCTGCTGGATTTCAGCTCTTTGTTATAATTGGTTTTTTGCTGATGTTAGGAAGAAACCAGCTCTTCCCTGTGGATGTCTGTCAGCATTAGAGATAGAGTTACCAGCACCAGAAACCTGGGTTCAGCAGAACTGTGCAGGAGCTCTACAGAGACAGCCTTTTTCTTTCTCTTCTTTTATTTCCTCCCTCCCCTGGTACCTTCTCAAGGACTAAATGGGGAGATAAGTTGCAAACTTGGTTTAGATTAGCTAGAAATAGAGGGCTTTAAATCTCAAGTACTTACAAGGTGTGACGAAGTGGAAATGCAGCTTTTGTTCAGCTTAAGCTCCTTCAAAACCTGAGCAGAAGGATGAGCCAGTTCATGTTTTTCTTGCATTTTCTGGGATAATATTAATCCAGAAATCTCAAGGTGAGAGAGATAAGGATTTCAGGAAGGAATATCTGCTGTGCCTCCTAAGGGTGGTGAAGAGAGCACAGCCCCAGGGTTTGGCAGAGGAAAGCATGGTCTGCAGGTCTTGTTTGTGGTCCTGGGCAAGGATAGTTCATGGCAGGTCCCTTCAAGGTTGGTTGATGAGGTTCTCCATTGTACTCATGGCTCTTCCCCTCATCTGCACCCCAGGCTCTGGGTGGAAAGGAGGACAAGGTGCATGGGAACACAGCCCCGTATGCGCAGAGTTGGGAGTTTGGTTGCTTGCCATGGTTACTCAATGAGGATGTGGTGGGGAGGAAGGTCTTGCACCAGAAGGTCCCATGTCCATGGGACTCAACTCCCTCCTTCTACAGGTTTTGGGATGGGAAGGGATGCTTGTTAATTGGAGCACAGAAGAATGGGTGGAGGGTGAGATGAACAGTGCTGGAAGGGGGGTCCCATCCCTCCTGTACAGACAGCTCTGCTGGCTGGGACTCTGAGCAAGCTGATCTAGTGGGAAGTGTCCCTGCCCATGGCAGAATGAAAGCTGCTCTCCTCCCTTTCTTACAGCATTACTTGCTGTGACATGAAATGCTCGACCTCCATTCAGCCTGTAGCAAAATCCTCCTCTCCCATGCAGCCATGGGATGGCACTGGACTTATCCACTTGTCTGTCAAAGCCATTTCCTTTTAATAAATGCATATAAATCCTGAACTTCCCAGCAGTCCTCCTCCAGCCCAGCGAGCACGCTGCCCTTTCCGTGTCTTCAGCCCCAGGAGGAGCAGAGCCAAAACTGCTGCAGTCCTGCTGCTTTCTGAATTGTTTCCTTTTAACCAGTTTGGTGAAGTATGAGCAGAGAAACCCTTCTGGCCTGTTGGGCTCCAGTTCAGCACGGCTCAGGTTGGCTCTGCTGGACCCAGGACAGGAGTTAAAGCCTGATGCCTTTTAAGGGGCCTCAAAGACACTGAATGTCATGGCTGAAAATGCACGTGGATTGAGCTTCTATTTATAAAGCAGAAAGTGGCTCTAGAGCTCAGAGGAGCTGTAGGTATTGAGGGGAACCAAGGTGTTTCTTCAGGTGGCTGTGGCTCAGTGGGTTGGGTGCACCAAGGCAGGGGAATAATGTGCTTGCAGTGAGGGCAGAGCATGGAGAAGGTTGCTTGAGGACACAGCCATGAGCTGGTGGGGAATCGGGTGTGGGAGAGGGCAAAAACAGGGCACCACATTTTATTTGTCAATAGCTGCTGCCATTCATCAGAACTTCTTGTGTTTTGTCCCAGGACTCACAGTCTGGGTCCTGTTCCAAGGCAGAGCCAGTGCATGGAGGGGATCTTATAGCAGTTTTCCAGTACCTAAAGGGAGATTATAGGACAGAAGGGGAGAGACATTTTAGGAGGTCAGACTGTGATAGGACAAGGGGGAATGGATATAAACGGAAGGGGGGGAAATTTAGATTGGAGATTAGAAGGAAGTTCTTTACCCGGCGGCCAGGCTGGAGTAGCCCTGGGTGACCTGGGCTAGTGATTGGCATCCCTGCTCAGTGCAGGGAGGTTGGAACTAGATGATCTTTAGGGTCCCTTCCAACCTGCCCATTCTAGGATTCTATGATTCTATGTCTGCACCCGTGTGGAGGGGGGAGAGGTGTCAGGTTTAAAATAGCATCTTTGTGGGACTTGAGTTTTTTCTTATATATATATATTAAAAATCTGCAAGTGATGAGTCAGTAAAAAGCTGTTGGTGTTTCCTGTGAAATAGCTGAGGTCAGTATTTTCTTTCTGTGTTATTTTCCTTAGTTGCCATGGCAATGATTTCAGAAGGGTTTTATTCTGCAGCCCTTTGAATAGGTTAGAAGTTTTCATGGTCTGCTGGATTCACTGGCAGAAGCAGAGCCCTCGGGATCAGGAGGGATCTGCTTCCTGGCTGGTCAGTCCCAGCCCTCCCACTCTGCTGTGGCCAGACAGGGTGGTTTTTCGATTCTATTTCATTGTTAGCAAGATGGGGAGGAAAGACCCTGGGGTGCTTCTGCCTGTTTGTGCTGACATCCCCAGGGGCAGGGGCTGGGCACCACCAGGCTTGGCCACAGCCTGGAGCTCACTGCCTGTCCGAGGGGGAAATGGGGATGGACATGCCCTTGGCACTGGGTGCAGGTCTAGTGATGATGAAGAGCCTGTGCCATGCCTGTGCCTTATATGGGTCATGGCTGGAGGAAGGCAGGAGCAGAAGCTCTGTGCACCATCTGCCAGGACACTTGGTCACGCTCCATCATGCGGCAGGGCTTGTCTTCCAGGAATTGGGGAGCACAGCCCCCAGGGCTTGCACCTTCAGAGGACCTGGCCCCTCTCCTCACCTTTGTCCCCACTTATTGCCTGCAGCCTTGCTTGCTCAGCAGACATCTCCAAGCCCCAGGCACAGAACCACCGTCTCTTGCTGAGATGGAAACGGAGCATGTCCCTTCTGCCATCAGAAACCTCTCTTGTGAGCTTCTACTTGGTTTATAAAAAGAAAAAAGAAAAGGAAATGCATTGCAGCCTATTTTTGGATGTTGAGGAAGGGCAAGGTGCTGCTGGAGCCCTGAGGTACATGGGGACATCTTCCCTTGCCTCTTCCTGTCCCCTGCTTGGTGGGTGCCTGTGGGTGCCTCCTCCCTGCCTCCTTCTTGCCTCCTCCTTGCTGCCTGCTGGTTGTGAGAGATGCTGCACTGTCTGCTCCTATTCTGTGTGCTGCCAGAGCTTGTCAATGTGCTGTTTGGTACATCAACAGATCGACGCTGCACAGACAGAGAGCTAACAGGGAATGATTTATCCAGGACACCGTGTCTGTGTCCAGCAGGGAGAGGTGTGCTGCAAACAGAATTCAGTATTTACTCAGGACTCCTCAGAAGAACTGGTGTGTGGTGGCATAGCTGAATCACACTTGGATCTTTCTCCTTCTGGATGTTGCTCCTTTAATCATAGGATGCTTTCCTTTTAATTAGTCACTGTGGCCCCTGATGAGAGGATTAGCAGGCTCTTCTTTTCGTGGGGAAGTTGCTGGGCACTGCTCATGCGTCGAGGCACTGAACCAGGTTTTGCCTGTGGGGCCAGGTAGATCTGGCAGCGTGTCACAGAGTCACAGAATGTTAGGGGTTGGTCAGAGAAAGGGAGGGTGGAAATCAGCCTGTGAAGGGGCCCAGGTTAGTGGTGTTGATGGATGAGAAGGAAGGTTTCCAGGAGCACCTCTCCTCTCCAGCAGGATCTCTGCAGTGATGGTAACAGCACAGCCTGCTCAGCACTGGGGCACTTGCCAGTGAGTTGCCTTTTTTTCTGTAGACTAATGTTGACTTTCAGCTGTTTGGAATTGTCCTGAGGTGCATCCTGACATAAAAGTTCTTGGCCTATTTATTACTTTGTGTCTGAGTATTCCCCTAGATGTAGGAATTCAAACCAGGTCTCTATTTAATATCAGGAGCTGGAGCATTGGTATTTTAGCTCTGGATCAGCAAGGAGGCAATTTGGGATCTGTGTCCAGCATGTTGGGCAAACTCTAGCCAAGGGATCTGTTCCTCAGCAGGAAACCAAACAAAAATCTGTGGCATGACTTGAGCAGTGATTGCCAGAAATATTCTGAGGAGGTACAAGAGCTGTGGTTAATGTGAAGTCCATGTCTGGATTTACCTGCTCAATTTACAACAGGTGTACAAACCTTAAATACTCAGATAGTATTTTACCTGGACTTTGAGTTTCTCACTACACCACTACCATCACTGTTTGTACACTTGCAGTATCAAGTCTTACTGTATTTCCAGGTGTAATTTTGGATGTGGAGTTGTGCTGCTTTACTGTCTCCCTTTCTTCCTCTTCTTTCCTCAGCCAGAGGAGCTTACCAATGCCCTGGAGATCAGCAACATAGTCTTCACAAGCCTCTTTGCCTTGGAGATGCTGTTGAAAGTCCTCGTTTATGGTCCTTTTGGCTACATTAAGAATCCTTACAACATCTTTGATGGGATCATCGTGGTGATTAGGTACACACCTAGAGCTTCCCTTGTGTGTTTCCCCTCATTTGGCTGCTTAATTAAACAGAAAGTCCTGCAATGACCTGTCTCCTCCCTCAGTGTGTGGGAGATAGTTGGCCAGCAAGGTGGGGGCCTCTCCGTCCTGCGCACCTTCCGGCTCATGCGAGTTCTGAAGCTGGTCCGCTTCATGCCAGCCCTCCAGCGCCAGCTCGTAGTCCTCATGAAGACCATGGACAATGTGGCCACGTTCTGCATGTTGCTGATGCTCTTCATCTTCATCTTCAGGTGAGTGCTTCCCATTCCCCGTCCTGAGGCTGCTGTGGGTTTCCAGTGGGATCCCATGGTGATGTGAGGAGGTGGAAGGGTCCATACGAAGACCTCAGTGAGCTAGATGGTCCCAGGAGCAGTGTTGCTGGCCAGTGCTGGCAGTGGCTTGCTGCCCTGACTCAATTCTCTTCACTCTGGCCAAATGAGACACCTGTCTTTGCAAGATGATGTACAAGGAAAATCTTTCAGCTCAATTATTCCTTGACTTCACCCCAAGATAGAGGTCCCATCACTCACTGACTAGCAGAAAGCTTGGTGCTAAAAATATGGCCAAGGAGAGGGTGATGTTCCTAAAATAAAGTCAGCCATGGTGGTGCTTCTGCTCTTGCATGGCCTCTTCTGAGCAGTGGAAATGTCAGACAGGCTTGGTGTGGCCCTGAGTTTTTGGGGTTTGAGAAGAGCCTGTGACAGCCAGTGCTGGTGTCCCAGCTGGCCAGTCACTGGCAAGGCTGAGGAAAGCCAGTGTCTTCCATGGAATAATGTCCCTTCTCCCACAGAGGCATCTCACTCCAAAACCACCACTTGCAGCCATGGTGCCCAGTAGAGCTGTAAATGATTTGGTTATTCAGGTTACTGGCTGAGAGCAGGGGAAAACAGATTATTCTTAGTATGAGTCTAAAATGATTTTCTTGTCAAAACTGAAGCAGCTGTTTTGGGTCCCCTGGTATGTCTCATTCAGGCATTTCATAGAAACCCTTTTTGTCTTTCTAATGCAATTTCAGTATATTTTGCTGAAAATGTGTCATTGCAAAACAGAAAGTCAAAATATTTTTGTTTAGGAGATGTTGAAACACAATGTTTTGACTTAAAAAAAAAGGCAGGAGAAAAATAAGGAGCTTTTGGTTGAAACTTTTTGACAGGTTTGACCCAAATTCACGACTGGTTTGGGTGATCTCAGGGCAGTGAGATCAGTGAAGAAATGATTCATCTTGGGGAAGAAATAAAAAGAGAGGGTTTGACAGGTGAAACAAGGACCTGTCAGCCTTGTGTGTGATTCCTGGTTGGTACTGTGGTGCTTTGCTGAGCTCCTGCTCTCCTTCCTCTGCAGCATCCTGGGAATGCACCTCTTTGGCTGTAAGTTTGCCTCGGAGCGGGATGGTGACACACTGCCCGACAGGAAGAACTTTGACTCCCTGCTCTGGGCCATCGTCACTGTCTTCCAGGTACCAATGGAAAATGCCACAGCTCATGTGTGTTTGGGGCTGTGAGGGATGTGGGGTTGTTTTCAAGCATGCTCTCCTCTGGAATCTCCATTTTGCTGATACCATTCCTCTGCAGATTTTGACCCAGGAAGACTGGAACAAGGTCCTCTATAATGGCATGGCATCGACCTCCTCCTGGGCTGCTCTCTACTTCATTGCTCTCATGACCTTTGGGAATTACGTTCTCTTTAACCTTCTGGTGGCCATCCTGGTAGAGGGTTTCCAGACAGAGGTAATGTCCTCATGCTCGTGCCTTTGCTTCCTTTTAAAGTTTCAGCATTTCCAGATGCTGCAATTTGATTTCTCAAGAGGACAGCAATATGTTTCCAAGAGTGATACCCTAAAAACGTGAGGGGAAAATATGAGGTTGTCTTTCTATTTTCTCTTTTCCTAAGCCAGGGTGCAGTTTAATGCAGCAAACCCTCCAAAGGAAGGGCTTAAATGAAAGGCATTGTTACCATTAATGGAGGAGCAGGAACTGAGCAGAGTCAGGCCTTGCAGAGAGGATCACTGCCATCACACTGCCTTTGAAACAGTTCTCCATGTGTTTGTCAGCCAGATTAAAACCCTTCCTAAAAACTTCCACAGGCAGCTGAGAGATTAGTGATGCCATTATCTTTTCTGTTGATATGCATTCATGGAGCTATTCCCATTTCCAGCCCTGCAATACTATGCAGATCTTAAAGTACATGGTTTCTGGTCTGTGCTGTCTGCTTCCTTAGGCTAAAAACTTCCATGAGGCATCCTGATTGCTGGAGGGTTTCATGTATGGGCAGAGGGGCACTTAGGTCCAGCTCACAGCCAGTAAAGCATGCCCCTTGGTCCCCAGCGTGGGGACCTGCTCTGTAAAAACTGCCCAACTGTCCAAGAGCATGGGGGAGGGGAGTGGAGAGGTAAAGAGAACCTAAAGCTGCTCCCTGGGATGTGCTTGTACAGGCTGTGCTTTTACACTCTATCTCTGATTTTTCTAAGCATTCTGGGATGACTAAGCATTGTTTAAGATTTGCTGCATATGTACCATAATCTCGTGTCACCCTACGAACAGCTAGGCACAGAACTGGGTTTATTACTATTATTATTATTATTGGAGCACAGTATAGTTCAATTAATGGAGTTGTACCTGCAGATAGCAAGATGAAATATTTTATTTATTTGTTTATTTATTTGTATCACATCTCTCCATGTTGTTGCATTGCTTTTTTAACTGTTATTGTTGTAGCTGTTTCTGTCTGTACCCTACCCACCCCCCCCATTCAGCTGAAGGGAAGGTCACTGCCAGGTTCTCCTGAGTAGCACAATGTTCCCTTGCCCAAGCAAGAAGAGGTAAAAATCTCCTTGTCTGCTCGTGACGATGGCTTCGAAACCCAACCTCTGTCTGCTCACTCTGGCAAATTGATTCTCTGAAGGTCACTGAACTGGGAGATCACCTGCTGCTCCCATCTTTGGAGGAAAGGATGCAGCCTCTAAGTGCAGCAGCCCCTCCTGCAAGCCCAGGCTCTCGAGGGAGGCTGACTCCTCTGGCTGCTCACGCTAGAGCATCCCTGTGCTCACCCCAGCATGTTCCCTCCCGCGTGCCCCTTGCCTGGGCAGGGACTGAGCCCACGCTTGCTTCGCGGCTGGCTGCTGCTATGCCATAACCCCTGGAGATCCGTGCCCTGGCTTCATGTGCTCTGATTTGATCCCAGTTAGCATGTCCCTGAGGTTACATCTTCCCTGGAGTCAGGGGAAGCCTGCAGCACCCACCCACCCCACCCCCCAGATTTGCTTTTGGCTGGTTTTTGTCCCCTCACCCATCTCTGCTTCTCTGCTGGGCAGTGCAGGCTAGGCCAAGCCAGCTCCAGGATTTCTGTGTATGCTGCAAATGTGCATAAGTCCATTGTAAATTGGGGAGTAACTTTGGATTCAGGAAAGCACCAAGACAGACTGGAGCCAGTGATGCTCAAGCTAGGATTGAGAGGCAAGTGCAGGGACCAGGATCTAGCACAGCCTCCAAAGGTCAAACCCTCTCTGGCCAATTCTGACCAATATTGATGAACTCACACTAGATTTCTGTAATTTAGACTGATTACAGCACAATTTTGTATCTCAGGCCTTGATGATGGAGTTTTTAATGCCTATCTTCCTTTCACGTCCTTGTTATTCTGAGTTCTCCCAGTTCTTCCAGTGAACTGCCATGGGATCAAGAGATCCGTTGGCGCAGCCCAAGTTTCTCGCAGCAGACAGGGGGTAAATGTCTGCTGGAGGTCAGGAGCCAGCTCTGGCCTTGGTGATCTGTATTTATTCAGCTTTGCTGGTGCATAGCTTTGCACACAGGTCTCGTTCTGGTTTCTGCTAGCCAGCACACAAAGGATCCTCTTCTAAGCAGAATTCATTTCTGGTCTGTTCTCCCTGGTAGAGAGTGATAGGACAATGGGAAATGGATGGAAATAGTGCCAGGAGAGGTTCAGGCTAGATATTAGGAGGAATTTCTTTACTGAAAGGGTTGTCAGCCATTGGAACAGGCTGCCCAGGGAAGTGCTTGAGTCACCAACCCTGGAGGTGTTTAAGAGCCAGGTGGATATTGCATTGGGAGGCATCATTTAGCAGGTTGCTAGGGCTAGGACAAAGGCTGGACTCATGAGCTTCAAGGTCTCTTCCAGCTGGAATTGTTCTATGATTCATGGAGATCATCTCTTGCTGTAAGCAAACCCCAGCGTCTCCCTCCTGCCATTGCACTTGACTCTTCTTCTCAGTTGGGTTTGGGGTTGTTTTTTTTTCCATTCTTCTTCAGATTTCTGGGCTGAAACACAATCCTGGGGCTGCTGCCTTTATCTGCTTGGTCCTTGAGTGCCTTTCCTCAATCTGCAGGCACCTCGTTAATTTTAGAGCCTGGCTCTGCAGCCCCAGTTGCTAGGCAGCAGATGTATATAAGCAGTTGGGAAACAAAAAGGACTTATTCCAAACTTTAAATACAGAGCATTATTTTGCAGGGTCGAGTTTCTTTTTTTTATTTTTCCCCCTTCTTTCTTTTTATTTGGTAACTTACTCCTCTCCTGCAAGAGGCACATGCAGGACTTCATACAAGGTGGTTATTTCTGACCACATGTGCTCCAGTTTACCTGGCCCCTGGTGCTGGTGTGGGGAGGGTGAGCAGGGGACTCTGTGTGATCCAGCTTCTGATGTGAAACTGCTGCCTGACCTCTCAGGTCCATGCCCTGGGGACTCCTCTCTGAGGCAAGCAATGATTCCTCTTTGTTAGGCATAAAGCTCCTCTCCTGAAGGGCTTCCTAATAATGTTATCTCCAAAGTGGATTCTTCCATTGGTAATCCTCCCAGGTTTCGTGACCCCCTTGTCCCCAGATGTCCTCACTCCTGGGATTGTTCCTTCCCCTCTTTTGTGCCCCCTCCCTGGTACCTCAGGTCTTCCAGCCCCTTGATCCTTCCCTCTGCAGGACATTGCCTGCTCTCTGGATGTAGCATCCTTGGAGAAATACGGACTTCTTCTGGGCTTCAGAACCAGAAAGAAAGGTCCCTTCTCCTGCAGTAGTGATTTTGGATGATGTTTTCTTGCATCCCTTACCTTTTGCATTCCTTTTGGTTTCAGTGGGATTTTCCTTGTGAAGAAAAAGTGTTTCCATGCTTTCTCTTTCAATGGCTTTTCTATGTCTCTCTTTGTTACAGCCAAAGACTTTAAATTAAGTGTCCATTACATTTCTAGGAAGACACTTGTCTAGACATCCAGATCCCAACCTTGATCAGTCTTTCTTAAGCTCTTCATTCCAGTTGAGAATGGGATGAGTTTTGCATCCTGTGTAGCAACTGAAGGAAAGATCCATTGCCCTATAGGCAAGAATTGAAGCCAGTAGGACAACCTGTGTCCTCCTGCCACAGCACCTAACTTCCCACAGCCCATGGGACAGGACCCCCAGGATGAGGTGTACCCCCTGCCGCCTTTGGACACCCTCTGATTTAAATGGGTGTCTCCACTAATGGGGGTGAGAAGGAATCTGAGCTCATGGCAGGTTCTGGTGGCTTTCCTTTAAATGATGTAAGTCACCTGGCTGTAAGGGGACTGACACTGTGTTAATCAAACATTCATTAGGAGTCTCCATTGCTGCTTAATGAAGGAGCAATAAGTAAAGATCCTGATATGCAGATGGCGAAAAAAATCATGTTGTGAATAAATAGCTGGTGTTTCATTAGCACAATTATCACTTAGGAGCTGAAGTAAGCTCAGTCTGAAACACTTAATTTAAAGGTAGGGCTGGTCCCCCCAAAGGGCTTCTCTCCATCTGAGATCTTCCACCCCTTCCCTGTGCCGAGTGGCGCAGGTGCCCCAGCCCAGCTTTCCATCATGGTGGCACACTGCCCTTCTCCCCCTTCCCTCCTCCTTCCCTGCCTTTTCTCATGTCTTTTGATTCTCCATTCAGTCTTGCTGTTGAAACTGTGGAAATTGAACCCCCCTTCCCTTCCTCCCCTTTCCCTGCCCCCGTTTCTCCTTCAGGAGATCTCCAAGCGTGAAGATGCGAGTGGGCAGTTAAGCTGTATTCAGCTGCCTGTCGACTCGTTGGGGGTACGTACACAGCCCGTCCCACCACCACTGTGCTTGTGTCTCACACCGTGGTGCTGTTCTCGTTGTAGTAACTCATTCTTTCGGGGTTGGTTTGGCTGCTTTTGGGGGTGGGGTTGGTTTTTCTTTCCTTTTTGTCGTCCTCATTGTTGAGTCAGCCTTGATTTCTTTTTTTAAGTCCCTTCCTTCCATGGGGGAGCCAGCTAAGTTAAGGTATGTGCTTTGGGGTGGCTGATGTGGTTCCAGCCCTGGCTCTCACCAACACCTTTCTAGACACCTGCCCCAGGGAAGGCTCTGCATGGGGCTGTCACAGCCCCTCCACAGCACGGACATCCCGGGCACCTCCCGTGGGATGGTGATCCCAGATGCTGTGCTGGGCACGCCTGCCAAGCACTCCCTCCATTGCACAGGAGGAGGAGGGTGTCCAGGAGTGAAGGGACTTGGAACCAAGCCTGTTTGTGGACACGTGTGTAGGAGAGTGCCATGCTTGGTAGGATGGCAACAGCTGTACTGTGGCATGTCCCAGAAAGGCTGGCTGGGATACTGGGATCTCCAAGGAGATGCTGTGTTACGGCACAGGTCCCGTTCAGGTCTGAGGAAGCTGTGGATCTACCTGCAAAGCACAGCACACCCCAAACCTTACACTTATGCCAACCTCATCTTTCTCTTTCCCACTCTCTTCTCTTTCTGTCCTTCCTAAGAAGTCTGACTTTTCCCTCAGCACAAAAGCCCTTTCCCATTGTATCCCAGTGTGTCAGTCCTTTTGGCACTGGCTACTTTAGCTGTGGTACCATCTGGTCCCTACTGACCTACCCTTGCTTCCCCAAAGGATTTTAACTCCCTGTTTTCATAACCCCTTTTCTATCCAGAAAGGCAAACTGGGAGTGCAAGAACAGGTAACGGGTAGCAGCCCTGGCTGCCAGATGCTTGCCTGCACCGTACTGAGTCCAGCACGTGGTGTTTCTGAGGGGGTGCTTTCTGCCTTCCAGATGTGGGGTTTGGTGCTGGGGAGGGGGTGGGAGGTCCCTACGCAGCTCTGCTTTTCCATCTCAGCACCCTAAAACTTGCCCTTGGGCTGTTAAAGAGCACTCCAGGCATACAACTCCCATAAAATTCTTCCTGTTATTTATTCTTTTTTAATAACACATTAAGGAGAAGTGAGTAATTCCTGGCAGCCCCTGAGCAGTTGAGCCTGGAGCTCCGTGGGGAGCCTACTTGGAGCCAGCTGGAGCCCCCAGTCATACAGAGATACCATTGTGACTCCAGCAAAGTTCAGGCCAGCCTGACTTTGGTGCTCCCCTTGCAAGGTGTGTTCCTGACCTTCTGACAGGTCTGTGTCCTGCAGGATGAGATTCCCTGAATAGCACAGAAGTCTTGGATCCTCAGGAGGGGAAGTTTTGAGTCAACTTCACATCACACTCTCTTGCCTTAAAAACTTGTGTCTGAGAGTGTCCAGTCTGCCTGGAAAAAAATCACCTTAACTATTTAGTGACCCTGCAGAGTACTCTTTGGGCTAATCCCTCTGGGATTTTGTTGATCAAAGAGGTGCAGGGCACTGGACCTTCTGTCAGATACCATCTCCTCCTCCCATTCCACACTGGGGGCCCCTCTGGGTTTTTACAGCCAACAGGTACCCGAGCACCAAATCCGCACAGCGCTGGCCAGGGCTCCTGGGGCAGAGCTTAGCCTTGGTGGGTTTTGCTGGGCTCCTGGTCTCTCCCAGCTGAAGTGAAGGTCTGCTTGGCTTCTCTCATCTCGGCATCCTCTCTCTCTTCCCACCTCTCCTCCCGCCCAGCATACATCAGGACGGGGTTTGGTGCCCTTTGCCAGAGCAGTGGTTTCAGCTGTGAGTCCTTCTCTTTGGGATAGGTATCGCTCTGGAGAGCACCACTGCCCGTCAGGTGTGTTCTGACTATACCACATCCTAAGGGCCTTTCTGCAGTGCCAATGGACAGAATCAGGGGCACACAGGAACATCCCTAGTCAGGTCCATGCCACAGGACTGAGCAAGAGCCTGGGCACCATGCTGCGAGCAATGGTAAACCTCTTCTCTCTCCTGAGGACAAGCCCATGTCAGAGTAGGGAGTTCCTGCCCTACCCTTGGCATTCAAAATGATACAGCAGAATTTAAATCCCCCCAGTGACAGAGCATAAATCCCCAAACTTCTGCTTCTGTTGTCTGTGGCAGCTGGGAGGGGACAGCCACCCATGGCCGTGGTTATCAGATCCTGCCCCTTAGATCTCCTCTGCTGGTGGAGCATCCAACAACGTGTGCCCATTAGCTGCCTTGGAAAGTTAGGTCCCTTGTGCCCCTTCTGAATTCTGGGTTGCTTCATCCCAGCATCAACAGAAAGAGCCACACATGGGCAGTTTTAAGCCATAGTTTATAAATTAAGAGAGACAAGTAGGGTGAATTTTTGTTCCAGAATTGCTTATTGATACCTGTCCTTCCCTAGCACCTGCCCAGGGTGCAATTCCAGCAGCAAAAAATTAAGCATCAGGAGTTTTTTCTGATCTCTTTCTGGGACTGCGTTTGGAGCCAGAGGCAGTCTGTTTTCCTGGTAGGAGGTTAATTAGTCTGTGGTATAAACACGTGCATGCCTCATGTTGTGGAAGGTGATGTTGCATCGTGGTATGAAGTTCAGTGGATCCATAGGTGTGGTGTGGGAGTTGGGAATCCATTTTTTCAGAGGGATGTCCATGCACCACAGCTCTTCACTCTCCTTGCTGAAGCCCTCTGTTTTGCTCCAGGGTGATGCTTCCAAGTCTGATTCCGAGGGGGATCTCTTTCCTCACACTCTGGAAGAGGAGGGAGGACTTAAGAAG
Organism: Bucco capensis; assembly: GCA_013396975.1. Taxonomy (NCBI): domain Eukaryota; kingdom Metazoa; phylum Chordata; class Aves; order Piciformes; family Bucconidae; genus Bucco; species Bucco capensis. The sequence continues at coordinate 139,018 of VWZO01000956.1, read as the reverse complement.
AACTTATCGAATCCAGTCTGTGAGTAACAACCCTGGGAAGATGGGCCCTTCCACAGAAACCTTGCTTTGCTGTGACAACGTATCCCAAAGGGAAGAGTCCTACTAGAGAGAACAGCATAGTCCAAGCTGTGGTAGGCTTGGCCAAAGAAAGCAGATATTGGGTGGGATCATGGGATGTAGAGAGACAGATATTATGGCGTTTGGGCCACAGTCTCCCCACGGAGCCCAACGTCTCGGCTCTCAGACAAAAAGCAGAAGAGGAGCCATGGAGAAAGAGGATGGAGGGAGCTCAGCATGGGTAAGGAGGTTCCCAGAGTTGGAGTTCATGGGTGTTGGATGGAGAGTTGAGGGACAGCAGCTGAAAGTCTGCATCTGTTCTCCTCTCTCATTGGCACCTGATCCCACTGGAACCTAATGTCATTTCAGATTTGCATCCACCTTCTCCCCTGCCAGGCTTCAGGACAGGCTCTCAGCTCTCCAGAAGGGCTTTTTGGCCCACATCCCCCTGCTGTTGGAGGAGATACTTCCCTGCGCAGCTGCTTCTTGTGCCTGAGAGCAGGTTGTACAGGTGTCCCTTGAGGAGTGGCATCTAAAACCCGCTTGTGTCTTCCAGTGATAGCCGTGAGCGACCACCCGGAGCTAAAGAAGAGCCTGACCCCACCACTCATCATACACACTGCTGCCACACCGATGCCCATGCCCAAGAATGCCATGTTTGGGGACACAGCACAGGACCACGAGTCCCGCCGGGCCAGCAGCATCTCCATGGAACCCACCAGCTACGAGCTCAAGTCCCCGGTACTCATGTCACCTCCTCCTGCTGACGCTTGGTGCCTGGCCGCTGGGCTGGCAGGGCTCTCCATCCATCCATCCACCCCTGCTGGTGCAGCAGCAGCAGCCCAGCCCGGGGCGGGTGGCTCAGGGCTGATGCTGTCCTTGTCCTTCCCACAGCCCAGCACCCGCAGCTCCCCACACAGCCCCTGGCGCAGCAGCAGCAGCTGGAACAGCCGTCGCTCCAGCTGGAACAGCATTGGCCGGGCCCCCAGCCTCAAGCGCAGGGCACAGAGTGGCGAGCGCAGGTCCCTCCTCTCCGGCGAGGGCAAGGAGAGCTCGGAGGAAGGGGAGAGCTCAGAGGAGGAGCACTCCAGCCAGGCTGGCAGCTTCAATGGCTCTTTACCTCATCGCATGGAGTCGCTGGAAACAAAAGGCTCCTTCGATCTCCAGGATACCCTGCAGGTGCCTTCCTTGTACCGGACCAGCAGCATGCACAGCAGCAGAACCTCCACCTCTGAGCACCAAGACTGCAATGGGAAGACCTCTCCAAGTCTGCTGCTGCACCAGCTCCACTTGGATGACCCCCCACAGGACTGCGACGATGGCGATGATGAAGGCAACATGGTAAGGAATTGCCAAGTGCTCATTTTGGGCTTTTTTTTACTCATACCTTTCTCAGGAGTGCATGAGTGGGTGCAAAGCAATGGCCTGTTGCAGAGACTAGGTCTCACTATCTCTAGGACACCAGACTGAGTCACCCAGAAGAGCAAGTCTCTGGGCTGTGGATACCATCAGAAATGGGCTTGGCATCATATTAAGCATTTCAGAGCAGTATCAGATGGTTCATGATGGAGATACCAGAGTAAAACTCCCCAAGTTCCTCTAAAAGGCCTGGTGAAGGCTATCTCTTGGAAATATATGCTTTTGTGGGGTTTTCCTTTCCCTTTTTTAAATAACAAGTAGCTTTGCCTGTTCTCCAGCCATCACTCAGCTCTCTGCCCCCAGCAGCAGTAGCAGACAATTTCTATTGACATCAACAGGGAACAAAAGGGCAGAGTTTGGCTCCCCATTCCTGTGGGGATTTACCCATGTGGTAAATCTAAAGGCTTTCCATTAATTTCCATATGAAGAGGCATTGGGCCAATAAATATCTCTCTTTCACCAGCCTGAGAAGTGCCATTTAGGAAATATTAGGGATTTGGCTGCTCTTCCAAAGTGTTTTGGATGACTGGCAGAGAGGAGTTTAAGCCGAGGACAGGATACCCATGGGGGGACTGTCCCATCCCAGTGGTTCCAGGATCGTTTTGGGGAGGTTTGGGGTGTTTTCTGCTCTTCCCAGGTTACCTTTTTGTTTCACTTTGCCTTGCCCTCAGGCTTAAAAATGTATAGATCTGATGTGATCCCTAGAGGGTAACTGTTTCTTTGGGTGAAGCAGGTGGGGTTTGGGTAGGGACACGTGATGGTAACTAAGGCAGGACTGAGAAGAGGAAAGCTGCAGCTTGTGGACGTGGTTTTGCTGTATTTCACTGAGTTTGTTGAATGAAAATGGAATTGGGAGCATGTGAAGGAATGCGAAAGGCAATGGTGACTCCAGAGAGGGAACAGGAGGAGTAAAAGAGTTTAGTGCTGGCAGAATGGAGTCACTCAGCTGTGAATTGCCTGTAAAAAAAAGCCATTATCCCATTACATCTCCAGCATGGATCCTCAGCCTGGGATTTTTACTGATTGTCTTAACCTGATTTTTAAGCTGCATAACATAAATTGAATTTTTAAGGAAAGGAGCTGTAATTATTTCTGGGAAAAGCACTATTAGAAGTGATCAGGAGACCATGCTCTTTATCACTAGCTAGGGATTTCTTTTCATGCTCCAACATCTGCTGCTTTTTCCAGCTCACCTGGTCCAAACAGCCTGCAGGTCCCTTCCATTCCCCTTGCCAGATCAGAAGCCAGAAGCTCCCCTTGTGCTGGATGTTGTGTGATGGGATGTGGCCTTCCTCTCCCATCGTGTGATGGGACATGGCCCTCCTCTCCTATCCCACTCAGCCCTGCAGCTCCAGCCAGTGCTGATGACAGACTCTTGAACAAGAAGCATGTTTTTCATCTTTATTACTGCAGTTGCTTTTAGCATAAACCAAACATCTTCTGTCTGCTGAGGTCTGGCCACACAGGGTTAGACCATAGTTCCCTCAGTCCTCTCTGATGGAGTGGTCAGAAGAAAATGCCTAGGGAAAGAACAGGCAAAACTGGGTAAATGAATTGTGCCCCAGCTCATGGTGTAGCCACAACCAGGACATCCTCAGCTGGCTGGTGCCTTCCCCTGTGTTCTGAGATATGTCTTCAGTGCAAATAACTAAACCAGATATTGCTTAGATCAGTGAAATGAGGCCCCATGTTGTAGAGCTTCCCTTTGAGATTCCCTCCTGATATTTAGGGGGATGCCTTGCCCCTAAGTTAGCCTTGGCAAAAAGGGAAAAGTCTTTTTTCCTTCTTTTTAAAAAATAGAGAAAATAAATCTCAGAATTCCACCATCAAGGAAAGAAAAACTGAGCCCAACTGATACTCAGGTCACACATGCCCTTCTGCAGCAGAGCTTCCCATCCCTCCTTGCTGCTTGCTTTGGATTGCTTCTGTGCAGAATTAGAAGGAAGTGCAAAGGCTTTGTGTGGATCTCCCAGGCTCCACTATTAGTGCTGCTCCCCTGCCTTCAGTGAGTTTACTCTGAATTTACAGCCCTGCAAGGGGCCAGAATCAGGCTCCTGGTAGGTCTTCTCCCCAGAAGTATAAAATCAAGGGACTGAAATTGTTCTTCACTGCATGAACGCAGAGAAGGAGAATCCTCACAGAGATCTGATGCCTGGTTGGGCTCATGTAACTGTGACTGAGATCAGGGATCAGCTGTGTGGCCTTTGTTGTTCACATCTGCTGGATGTTGGGTGCTTTTGGGTGTTCTCCTACCCAAATTGTGGAGTGCTCAGAGCAGAAAATGAGGGAAATATTGAACATGCAACCAAAGGTGTCCCCTCCTCCCCAAAACCTCATGGCACGTAGCAGCTCCTCTCCCAGTTGCCTATTGCACTTTTTTCCTGTGACAATGCAGCCCAGCCTCTCCCCAAACCCTCTCAGCCTGCCCCTGCTGCATATTAAAACTCAATAATCAGGTCCCAAGTGCTTCTGTGCTGCTTCCAGCTTGCCTGGAGGTCTGCTGCCGCTCAAAGAACGTTTTTCAGCAGTTCCCTTCGATCCTTGTAATAAATCTTTGATAAATCTCAGCCTCTCCCTTACTCTGAGGAGTGCATCAGTCATCTTCTAATGCCAGCTGCCTTTCCTCTTGCCCTCAGAAGTATATCAGTAACGAAAAGCCCTAACAAATGAACTTTTTGAGCAGGAGTGCTGGCTGGGGTGGGATGGTTGGGCTGGGCTGGCTAGCCCATGAGCAAGCAGTGTCACACCGTGTCCTGGCCCCTGCCTGCATGCCATGGGTGGCCTTGCCCAGGGAAGTTTGGTCTAAGTCATTGGCGACCGACTTACAGAGCAGTTTTCTTCTGCCCATCTTTATTCATCCTACCCAAGTGTGTTTTGTGAACAAACAGATATGATTTAAACCACATAATTGATAGGTTGCTTTGAACATCTTTCAGGCTTGAGCAGCAATCAGCCTGATTGTAAGCAGTTGATATGTGTCTGGACCTCACCGAGAACGGGTTTGATGGGAGTCAGGCTGGAAATGCTTGGGCTTTATTTCACAAATATCTCACATTTGGCTCACATTAACTGAACTGTGCTGTTCCACTGGTGGAAATCAAGAGTAATTCCTTTGACTTTAGATTTCTGCAGATGTCCTTGGCTCAGCACAGAGCAGGCAGGCTGCTGAGCTGGGACTGGCTGAGCCCTGGTGCTCACCCTGACTCTGACACTCTGAAAAGAGAGACACGATGGAAGATCACTCTTTGCCTTTGTTATCTGGTGTAGCCCATGAACTGCAGGCTGCAACAATTAGCCAAACCCCAAAATATCTTTGGCATTAAAATTGGACAAAAGGAATATAAAGCAGCATTCTGTGCTGCTGACGCAGTCCCATTCACTACAAATCCCCACGATAAATACCAGAACTGCTCTGAATAATAGATACCTCTGGAAACTTTCCAGCTCAGAAAATGAACTGGACCAAGTCACAGCTATTACTCCATGTCCAGAGGCAGGGGTAGCAACCACTCTTCTCACCACAACTTTGAGCAGACACTTGATTTTTGTCTGTTTATTTACGTCTGTTAAACCTATGTATAATTAAGCTAAGCAGGCTGCTTGAAGGGATAACACAACCCCCAGGATGCATGCTCTATTAAATACAGTTTAGAGGGAAGGGAACAGCCCTGACTCCTTGCCTTGGGAAAGGGATGTGAGAGCAGTCAATATCTGGCCCAAACTTACTGGTGTGCTGTGGCCTGGGTTGAGTGTGAGCAGAAGGGAAGGGAAGGGCAGGATGGATAGCTTGAAGGAGAGGGGTAGGAAGATCTAGTGCTTTTTTTTGTTATTCAAGCTCTTCTTGTTACTTTCCCTAGCTGGTTTTCATTTTCTGAAGGGTTCAGGTGGTCACGAAGTGCTTTCATTAGAACAGACACTGCAGTAGCTGTTCCCCATCGTTAATGAGACCTCTGGCTGAGTGCATACAGGAAACTAAAGTGCTTCCTCCATTCCACTCCATTGCCCTAGCAAATCCCAGTATCACAGGCCACAGTACCTCCAGTTGGCATTGCATCTATCTTATCATTTCATCAAGTCGCTAACAGTTTGGCTCCAAACAAATTGTCTCCCCCTCTTTCTGGGGTCCAGCCACTCCTGGGGTGAGAGCAGCAATTCTTGCCCTGTGCTTTGCAGCTCCTTTGCTGAAAGTTGGCAGAAGAAAGCCTCCAAGATCCCATGCAGCCATGTTCCCATGAGTGTGCACATCTAAGCGCAGGTGGTTGTGAGGAAATAAGGGTAATGAAAAACCAGTCACTTTTATTTGTCTGTAAATGCAAAGCATTGTGGTGACATTGCACACATTGGTCTGTGGGTTTATCTTCCTATCTGGGCAGGGAGAGCCCCAGCATTGTGGGTGAGATGTTTGCCTGGCTTCTGTGGTTTGCCATGTGCAAGGTGCTAGCACTGCAATGTCAATTGGATTGAAGATCCTGATCTCCCCTTGGAGACCTATGGATGAAAAGACAATAAGCCTAATCCAGAGGCTGTTGCAGCCAGGATGAGGCTTCCCCTCAGCATCCAATTTTCTATGTCTTCAGTTGACCTGTTGGCCAAGGCTTTGACAATCTGCCCTCCTGGCCTTAGATGACTTTGCAGACAGTCTAACACGTAAGTCTGTGTGGCTGAGGATGCACTGTGGTTTCAAGTAGGAATTAATTTGCTGGAGTCGAGTGGCCCATGTTCATGCAGGTCAGGCTGACCATGATGTTCCCTATGACTTTATAATCTCCCATCTAATCTGTTCTTGCTGAATGAGAGGCAGATGTTCATCATTGCAGTTCTGGACCAAAACTCAGGTCCTATGTTACTTTTTCAGCTTCTCAATGGTGCGTGGACACAGGGCTTGGCCCTGCAAGCAGCAGGAATTCCTGCCTCTGCTCACTGTGTAGCCTCTGACATAAGCATGCTATATTCTTAAAAAACCCTCAAACAACAAAAAACTTAGAAGACCCCCAAAAAACTTAGAAAATTCAGGTAAGCATCTTGAGTATCTGGAGGGACTGAGGCTGATTGGAGTGGGTTTTTTAACCTCTGGGCAAGGGTTTTCTTTATCATGTTCGTCCTCTTGGTTACCTGTGTGCCAGAAGCAGTTACCCTGTGGAGGAAGAAGCAAGACCAAACCCCGTGAGCTCACAGGGCTGGCATAGCCCTTGCCTGGCTGCCAGAGCTCCTTCCCTGGCCAGCATGGGTCTTCTTGGGGGAAGATCATTTTATGTCAGCTGAGCACTTGGAGATATGTGTTCAGTGAAAAATTGCCCCAGGTCCTTCCCTTGGAAGTTCTGGGGGTTATTTTTTTAACAGATCTCTCCATTTCCCTCCTGGTACATTTCTGCTGTACGTTTTCCTCCTAGAGCAAGAGGGACCGCATGAAGGCCTGGGTACGGGCACGGCTGCCCACCTGCTGCAAAGAGAGAGACTCCTGGTCCATCTACATCTTTGCCCCTCACTCGAGGTAAGGCAGCTGCAGGGAGAGGTGCTGCATTAAGCAGAGAAATATGAATTTGCCCCCACTGCACACTTAGAACATGGTGAAGGACACCCCTTGACCTCCTAAACTGGCCTCTCAGCCTGACCTTCCCTGTCTTCTCTTCCCTTCCTCCCTCTCCCAACAACCCCCAGAGAACACCCTCTCCCTGCCTACAGACCCCAGCTCTGCCCTTCCCACAGCCCAGCTGTGCTGGGGCTATCTGGGCTCTGTTCCCTCCTCCATGTTCCTCTGGACATGCCCCCAGGCTCAGCGAGGGCTTCCCTCCCATGCTGGAGCTGGTGAGCCCTGGGCAGTTTGGGTTCATTCATACAAAGATTAGAGAGATTTTCAGAAACAGACTTCGGGAGATGTAATACTGTATTATAAATCCTGGGTCAATGTACAGCCATCTGTCACAATAAATAGCTTCTGTCCCTGCGTTCCATAGGCACTCAACCCTTGTGGGCTTGCTGGGAGTATTTCTTCCTTTATTTAAGCTAAACCTGACCACTGCAGACCACGCAGGGGTTTGGATCCAAACCTGGCTGCATGTCCAAGCTGTGGAGGCAGCTGCTCCATTTCAAGTGACCCAGAGCCTGCTATGAACATTACCAGGGCTTAAAATTTGAGGATTAATTCTGCAGCTCAGGTCCTTTTCTTCTGAAATCTCTCTCTGCCTGCAGCGTGTGGTTCTGCCAGGGAGGGATTGGGAGATTGTAGCTCATCTGCTTTGCAAGCAGAGTGCTCGATTCCCCTGCCATGCGTCGAGCTGCTGCGCTTCTCCTCAGCCAGTGTAGCATTAACAGCTAGGCTCTGTCCTCTTGTGGTTTTCTCTTTCTGGGCAGATTCCGTCTGATGTGCAATAAAATCATCACACACAAGATGTTTGATCACATCGTCCTGGTGATCATTTTCCTGAACTGCATCACCATTGCCATGGAACGACCCAAAATTGAGCCTCACAGTGCTGTAAGTTTCCACGGTGAACGTTTTCCTGTGCTCCTCGTGGAGCCAATGTTCGTGGCTGGGACCCTGCTGCTGCACACTTGGTCTCACATTCTTTCTCTTTGTTAAACGGGAGGCTGCCAACACCTCCTGTGTATCCTTTGAGTTAGAGATAGAAACTCTTCTGGTCCCTATCCAGCATCCTTCCCAAGTAGCAGAGCGGAGCTCCTGGCCTGCACTGAATCAATATGATTCCTGCGAGTACAACCAAGGTTTTAATGTGTGACATAAGCACGACATCTGTCTCTGTTTCCTTCTCTGATCAACCTCCAAACACTTCTCTCTCAACACAATGTTCATTTCTTCCATCTGTTCTCCATGAGCACGTATGTGTGGTGTGAAGAGAATGGGGGAGGCTGTTCATTTCATACTCTTCTCTCCCCTTTGTGTATCAGCTTTGTTGTGACACAGGAAGACCTGAACTGATACATGCACTGTAAAGCCATTTCCTTGACCCATTTTTGTTGTAATAGACTAAATAAGGATTTCTCAAACCAGGCCCTAACAGCACCAACATCCATCAGTCAAAGGGGCAGGATCATCCTATTGCTCTTTTATTTTAGCCTAGATGGTGACTGAGAGAGGCTGGGCTCCTGCTGATGTATGGCAAGACTGCTCATATCACATCGTATAGAATCCTGTTTTGTTGTAGGCGTGTCAGGCTGTTCATTTCTGTGGGTCTTCAGTGTGAAACCTTAAAACTGAAGTCTTGGGTGCTCTGTGCCTATTTTAAGCTCTCCCTAGTAGTCCTCTCTACTGTAATAGTTTGCACAGTGATCTCTCCCTAAATCTATGTTTTGTCTTTTGGTTATCATGCAGTTGTAATGCACAAGGTCACTGCTGCAGAAGAAAGCAGGACTTCCTGTCAGCCAGGCTAGGAGGAGGAAAGCACCCTGCTGATCCTCAAAGGAGGCACCCTGAGAATGTCCCTGGAAATCCCGAGTGCTCTTTTGGAGCCCCTTGCTGTGTCCTCTGAGAGTCACCAAGGCTGGCTCCAAAAGGACCTGCAATTAAACAAGGGAGTGGGGTGACATGTCCTAGAGTCCTAGGAGCCCACAGCAAAGAGCTGTAGAACAAAACAACAGCACCTTGTATATGAGAGAAGGAGAATGAACTGTGGTGTCCCCAGGCACTGCATCAGTGCAGAGAGGAAGCAAGACAGGGACTGGTGTGTGTGTGTGTGTGTGGTTCATGAGCATCAGGTTATAACCAAGGGAACCAACATGAATCACTCAGGACTGGAGCTGAGCTGGACCCTGGGCTGGAGAGGTGAAGGGAGATGCTGAGTGGCGGAGCAGGGAGCAAGGGAAGCAGGAGGAGTGCACAGGCCCTGCCTGCACTGATGGAGCTCTCATCTGGAAACCAAAAGAGTTAGTTTAGCTTGAGTTGTTTAAAATAATTGTACTTTGCCTCCCCAAGCTGTGGATTTTCTAGGTGCTTCAGGCAAGCTCTCTTTCCCTGTCCCAGTTTCAGCTGGTTATTGGAACAGGGATGATGTTGCTAGCCAACACACGCTCCCCATTGCAGGGTGCACGGCATGGACAGGGAGATTATCCTGCAGAACAGCCACACACCTGCCAGCAAGGAGTGTAATATCCTCAGCCAGGCTATTGCTGTTTTATCTCCAGCTCCACAAGCAGGTCCCTCCTCTTTCTCCTGCACACTGCCTACCCTTCCACAGCAGTCTTTTGTGTGGCAGTCAGCTAACGGCCAGAGATGTTTCCTATCACAGCTCAGGCAATCACAGTGCAGGTCTAGGACCTAATTAATTATGGAACCAGTATGGAAACAAGCTACTCTGTGGTTCCTGAGTCACTTTCAGTAAATCATGATCTGGCAAGCGAGAGAGTTGCCAAGGTGTTTTGTCTTGTTTAAATTGCATCTCATTTTGAGCGAGAGATCTGCATCTCTTGCAGGACTGCTCTGTAGGGAGAGGCAGAAATAAATCCAAAATTGTGATTAGCAGAACTGGGGCTGCTTCAGTTGACGTCCGTGTGCATGCGCATCATCTCTCCTCCAACCTCTGCCTTTTACCATCCATTTCTCAGTACAGGCAATAAGATTGTTTGGGGATTAGGGAGAAGTATAATTTATTTAATGATCACCATTAAAAAGAAAGGTTTCTGCTAACTACAGATAGGGAACCAGTCCATGGTCTCATCTGTAATCAGTAGTTGCTATTGCAGAGTGGTGGCAGTGAGGACAGCATGGTCTGGTGGATAGCACAGGGCACTGGGAGATGAGACTATTGGGCTTCATGCCCAGATCTAGCCTGTGGCTTTGGTCAAGTGAATCAACCCTATGGGGGAAGCTCTCAGCTGGTGCAAACGCCCAGAGCTTGGCTGGCTTTGGTGGAGCTGTGACAAGTGATGGCAGCCGCAGCTCAGTGTCCCACAGGACCTGTGGCCTTGCAGCGCGACCACTCCAATATTGACTCAGCCTCTGGGGGAACTGGGAGCTCGGTGATATTTGCACTGTGCAGTGATGTCTGCAGGAGAGGGACAGGAAGAGACTCGTCACCTGTGCTCCAAGAGGGGAGAGCTCCATGTTTCTGCTGTGGAGGAGTGGATTTGGGGACCTATGGGAAGGGAGTTTGGGGACAGATACTGGGTTTGGGAGCAGAAGGGAGGTGGATTTTGGGGGCAGATGTTGGGGTTTGGGGCCATGGTGCAGACCCTGAGCTGGGCACGCACTGTGCTCTGAGCCCTGCCCACTGTTATTGTCTAAACATTTGGATTTTCCTCTTGGAAAGCTAGACTTGCTTCAGTACAGAAACTGGAGAACAGATAGCAACCACCCAAATATGCACAGAGAGATGTACAGCTGTGGAGAGCAGGCTATAAAACATTGTCTCACATTCTCTTTTTCATAGGAACGGATTTTCCTAACGCTCTCTAACTACATCTTCACAGTTATCTTCCTGACTGAGATGACAGTTAAGGTAAATGAACTGGAGGAGAAGCTTGTGTGTGTTATATTAGTGATATTTTAATATAGCAGACTGGCAAAACCCCTAGGTCTGTCAGTTATGAGGAAGGTTCCTTTATCTGAATCATATTCAGATCCCCATTACATGCCTTACTCTGAGCAGGTTTTACAGCAGAACAATTTCACTGAAGTTGCTTTTGATTTACACCATTTCATGAGCTATGGGGTGCTTCAATTCAGCAATCCTTCCCTATTCAGCAAAGCTCTTGAGCACATGCTTAACTTCAGCCGTACATATAAGTCCCATTGTCTTCACAACCAATTGTCCTCAACAACCTAAGCAGCATTGTGCTTTCCTGAGGAGGAGACTTAAGCACGTTGAAACACTTTGCTGGATTTGAGGCAGGAGGCTCAGAAAACCATTGCAGTAAATCTCTCTTGTGTAATTCATAATCATCTCACAGAACAATTGCTTTTTCTGTGGAAAGTTTCTCTGGTTTATTTGCAAAGCTTGTAACTGGTTGCTTTGGTTAGCCACTCCAAACCTTTATTCCAGCAGTCAATAGGAATAAAGCATAACCAAACTTTTTATACCAGAGCTAAACATGTTCAGAACAGTTTTGTGCAGCTATGTTTAGCTGCATTAAAAATACATCAGCTGTAAGGGACAATCTGGGATGTTTCTGCAGAGGTATTTTTACAATCCTTGCAATAGAACACTTTGCTGATTTGTCTAATTAGGCTACTATACTGGGAAACAAATGGACTCTCAAACTTGTATCTGTAAATAATGCATCCTCAGCAGGTTGCTAACTGGAAGAAACACATTGGATGCAATAGTCATAATTTGTTGCAACTTGGTGTCTGGGCAGGTGGTGGCACTAGGCTTGTGTTTCGGGGAGAAAGCCTACTTGAAAAGCACCTGGAACGTGCTGGATGGGGTGCTGGTGCTCATCTCTGTCATCGATATCCTGGTCTCCATGGTGTCAGACAGTGGCACCAAAATCCTGGGGATGCTACGAGTTCTGAGACTGCTGAGGACACTGCGGCCCTTAAGGTGAGCAGAGGAACAGTGCCAAAGGGGATGCTGAGCATCTCCTGCAAGCAGGCAAGACAAGGGCACAGTGCCTGTCACCAGCATGGTGCCCACCTCCTGGGCTCCACAGACAAGCAGAGTCTGCAGGTCCTGCAGAGCCCTGAGCAGCTCTGGGTGCTTGCCGTGGGACCAGCCCCAAGAGCAGCAGTAAACTAATCAATGCCTCTTTGGCTCATTAAAACACACATCCCCTGCTATTTGTGGTGTTCTTTGCTCTGTGTAAAGTGCAGCTTAACAGCTTCTGCTCTCCCTTTCCTTCAGGCAGTGGCTTTCATAACAAAGGAGGAAATTAGTAGCAGGTGGCAGATGATTTTTAAGGAAGCAGAGACTAAACTGTTGCTTAACCTAGAATGCAAAGAAGCTCCCCCCCCCCACCCCCCTCAGTTCCCCATTAATTTTACAGAGACATTTATTTTGAAAATTGCCCAGACAAGATGAAAGCAATTGTCCTGCTAAGGTGGTACTCATCCCTGGCAGCAGGCAGAAGCCCAATGCCCCAGGTTCAGGCACCCCTCTGACAAGAATCCTGCCCCAGGACCAGCCTCCTCCCAGCAGATGTCTGTTTTGTCCCATACCCCAAGGCATGAAGGCTTCTGTCCAGCTAAATGCAGTCCCTCTTTAATACCATTGTTGCTGCTCTTGTTATGCAGCAACTAATAAACCTTTCTGCTCAAAGCAGCTTTGTGTGCCTGTCATATCTTACTGCTGCTTCCTTCATAAAAGGTTTGCTTTGAGTCAGAATTCTCTCTTTCAGGACGTAAAAATAGGATCCTGCTTCTGACAGAAGATGTTGTTTTACTTTCCCTATGTGAATAACAAGTCTAAATAACAATGGCCATGCCTATGTGTATATCTTTCAAATATTCTCAACAGCTATGAAAGACGTTCTGTTCAGTTGGGCTCTGTGTACAGTTTCCCTGGGGAGTTTTAGGCTGTGAGCTGCTTTGAATCATTTTTATCTGCACAGATAGCACTATAGGTGTGGTTCAGCTCCCTGAGCACATCACAGCTGGGACAGACAACCTGAGGTTGCTGCACAATGTGGCTCCAGTCTCTGTATCTCACTGAACTTTCCTGTGGAGACTGAGTCAATGAATTTCCTTTCCAGGAAGCCACAGGGCAGAGACAAAACAGAATGCTCCATCCCCACTGCAGAGGAGGTAACCCAGGTCCTTTGTCCTCCTGTGGACACTCGGGGACAGAGCTGTAGGGAGGACACTCTTAGTAAGAAGCCAAGCCATGACTGTGCATGTCACACTCCCCTCAAGAGCAGGGACGGCACTTACCATCTCTGTGTTGGCTTTCCTGGTTGATGGTTTGAAGGGCTCATCTCCCAAAAGACCTCTTGCATTCTGTCTCTTATTTCCTCCTGTTGCTTTACTGAGCACACAAACCCACACATGCTTGTGCCTCTTGCAGAACCTGGCCTGGGTGCCAATCACAGGCTTTGGGTTGCAGGATTGATTATCAGCCTCCAGACTGAATCCATGAGGGAGGATAGGAGTCCAGCTTTATGACCAGAATTCCAAAAACATGCTCACAAAAGAGTGACATTTAAAGAGGTTTCCGTGGCCCTCTGTTGTTTCAGCCAGTAGAGGGATTGCTTTTACAGTAGCATTCCTTCCTAATGCATTCAACCTGCTGTTGTTGGGATTAAGTCTTGTAGCTTAAGATACAAGAGAAATCAAAACTGAAAATGTATTCAGAATTAATGTGGATGGACTTCAATGGTATTTTACTCCCTACAGAGCCTGGACTTTGACTTCCAAAGCAGGTGGATAAATTATTTACTTTTCATACCATCACAGTATGAAATAGTCATTTCATAAACTCTCTTCTATCTATCATGTTATTACCTTTGCTAATTTCTTTTGGTCTGTGGAGGAAGGTCTTCATTAACATTGTTCTGCTACTTCATGTAAGTGCTACTCTTCTTCTGAGAGCTCTGACCAGACTAGCAGGGTTAACATCAGTAGATGTGATCCAGCTGGGGTGCAGCTGGACCTGGGTTTGGAGAGTCTTGCACCAGATGTTTAACAGCATGGGGAATGCTGAGACCAACAGAACCAGGAGGAACTCAAGGGATTAACATTTCCTCACACCAACAAATAAAAAAAAAAGGTCTCGTTGCATTTCCCCATTTGTGATATATCTAATGCAGGCTGGAATTGTTCTGAGTGTGACCTCTGACAGTCCACGGCTCTGACAGGTCCTGAGGGTTCCAGATCAGCTGGATCCTTCGGCAGTAAGATGCAGGAGTGGTGGGCTTACAAGCCTGGTATCAGCAGGACCTTGGGCAATAATGATGAGGTGCAGAGATGATGCACGTTGACATATTAGAGCTGACACTAATCATCTGGAAATGCTGAGGATTTCATTGTCCCTTCTCTGGGAGTTATCAGACTCTCAGGAGAGTGGCAGGCATCTTTGCACAGACTTGCCTCAGTGCTGGATTGAGCTTAGTCTGAGGCAGCTCCAAGGTCTGAAGGTTTTCATTAGTAACAACTATTCTTGTCAAAATCTTTTCAAAGTCTTCTGTCCCTCTGGGGCTGGTGTGGTGTGGAGCTGGTGGTGGCAGCTCTTACCCTTACGTGTTCTCTTTTGAGGAATTCCCTGGTTGATCAAAACTCTGAAAGCAGCTAAATGCTGCAGTTTCTCAGCCCTTTTTTGTCTCAACATACACAACTTTGTGAAGTCAGACAAGTAGCCTCCTATTTTCTCTCTCTGTTGGATGCCAAATAGTATCTCACAAGGGAAATCACTTTATTATTTCTATAATAGGCTTTCTTAATAAGTGTTGGAGAAAATTAACAACTTCAGACTCTGGAAGCTAAATTTCTTCCCTGTTCCCTAAAGTTTAAGGATGCTCTGGTACAGGCCTTCAATTTAGAAGGCCTGACTTGCATCTCAAACTTCAGCAGCCTTCTACTTCCTGAGCCATCTCACTCGCAGCTCATTCCCTAAAGTAACCCAGATCTGAGCATCAGGAAAGCCAAGGTGTTTGAAATTGAGAGCCACAGCAGCTACCTGGGAAAGACAAACATCAAGAGGAATAGCAGCCTTTTGTGTTTCTCTGGTAAAGGAGTGGATAAAAATACCACCATCTGTTTCTTTTTTAAAGTGATATTTGGTGAGTTACCCTTGACATTCTGAGTAAATATTTAACCAGAAAAAGAGAAAAAAAAAATGCTTAGCTCTGCAGGATGCTGTTCAAAGCCAACAGTCTTGGAAAGACCTGGTGCCTGTGCAGTGAATCAGGTCAATCTTCCAGAATCTCTTCTTCCATCATGATTTTTGAGTTATTTGCCATTCCAAGAAGATCCCTGATTCTGTTTTCTCTGTATCTTCTATCTCGGTAAGATGCAGAGCTGAGCAAGAACAGGACTAACAGCTTTTGTACTTGCTTTTCCCCACAGAGTCATTAGTCGAGCCCAAGGTCTGAAGCTGGTGGTGGAGACTCTGATGTCATCCCTGAAGCCCATTGGGAACATTGTGGTCATATGCTGTGCCTTTTTCATAATCTTTGGGATCCTAGGAGTTCAGGTGAGTCCCTTGTAAGCCTCAGCACCTAGCCTTGACCTGCGGATTTGTTCAGATTCTGACAGCTGGTGTAACAGAAAGCTTGCAGAAACAGAGACTTTTGAGTCTGCTTCCTGCCAGCTCTGCTGGCAATATCCTCAGTCCCAGGAGTGCAGGAACCCAGGGAAAAGTGGCAGAGTTTCCAATGCAATTGGTTTCTCATTACCTGAGGAAAAGAGATTATTTCATATAAATATTCTGACAGAACAGTTATTTCTTTCTGAAGTTTATCTGATCTGTCACAGCAGCTCTGTTTGGCTTTGTTTTGGAAGGGTGTCTTGTATAATATTTTGTACTGATATACTGTTTAAATAATAAATACAGCATTGAAAATAAACAGAGAAGAAAATCATGCCATCCATAACTACCTCTAGCAGCTAGATTGCCTTAGCTTTACAGTGCAACGACATCCATCTATTCTACTAAACAGCTTCATAAAACTAAGCATCTCCTGTGAAACAATACAAAACTCAGACACAGGAAAATTTATGCCAAGCAGCAAAACTTGCAGCATGCTCTTTGAGTTTCCTCCTTGTGGTTCCTTCCCCTAGTGACTTGCAGTCTCAGGTTAAATTGTCACAGCTATTGACGTGCTGAAGTGGGAGGTACACGGTAGCCTGAGGATGCAAAATTCTCAGTTAATGTTTACATCTAATGAGGTGTAAGAGGAGAGCCACAGCTATTTTCTGTGAAGATACGATCTCTCAAAGTCATGGTTGTTTATTTCCATGTAAATATAAACTGGGGATCAATTTAGAGGTTTTTAATGTTACTAAAATCCAGATGTCCTCATTTTTAGCAGCATTTCCTCTTAGTTCTTGTTGTGGAGCTTGCCCACAGGTGAATAGTCATTAATAAGACACAAGAAATAGATAAAATGAGTATAGCAGGAAGCACTGAGTCTTTCACTTTTGGAAGTGCTGAAGTCTGTCAGGGATCAGTATTTCTGCAAACCAGGCTTTGCATTTCCAGACCCCTTAGTGGCTGTGTTCCTGCTCCCATCCGACTGGCTCTACAGCCTGGCTTCTGGAGAAGTTACATTATAGACAATACATTAAAAACAGTTGCTTACCTTCCAGCTTAATTAAAACTTGTCTCTGTGAGAGCTCTGTCTCCCCAGTCTGCCTCACCCATGGATAGTGTTTCTCCATGGGAAGATCACAGGGTACTTCTTTTCTTGCATCCAGAAGTATTCTGACTGCATTGAGCAGGGATTAATTTTGCACGCCTAGGGAACTTCCTTCTGCTGTTGATTTCTGAAGGAAGCCCATGGAGTAATGTGTGGGTTTATCTTGTTCACTATTATTTCTACTGATATTTGTCTAGAACAGCAGGTCAAACCCATCAGCATCCTTTCTCTGCATACCCAGGTGGTGTTTTAAGGAGCCTGGAGAGCAGGCTGCCATTCCCTACGAACATGGATGTCAATAGCTTCTGTCAGCAAATAACTCCAGATGGGTTGGATATCTCCTGAGCTTTGGTACCATCCATCCTGCTAGCATCAATCACCCTGTCTGGAGTAGTAATCATCTCCTGCCACTCCCTGTTCTGTGCGTGGGAAGCACTGGGTCTAGAATTAAGCTTGTGGAGACTGATGTTCCTCTTGCAGGTGTAAATCAGGAACTAACTCCTGGCTTATGCCAAGGGAAATAAGCTTGAGATCAGGTACCCAGCACCAGCTGGGCTTGAGTCCTTCAGCTCTGCACAAGAAATATTTTCAGAGACCTCTGCATGGATTGCAGAGCCTCATGATGGCTGGAGAGCAACACTCAGGATCAGAGACTGGGGCTGGACTGACAGTAGTCTCGATTTAGTAAGAGCCCAACGTCACTTGCACCCGCTCGAATCCTCTCTGGCGTGTCCCCTTGTGTCCTGTAAGAGCAGAGCTTAGTCCATCGCTGTGCCTTTTCAGTGCCACCTTTCCTCTGCTGACAGAGGGTCCTGTTACACTTCATTTGTTGGTGACTCCGAAACCAGCACCGTTAACTAGGCTGAGAGTCGCTGGAGTCATTCGACGTGTGCTAAGAAGCCATTAGCTGGTCTGGACTATTAGCTGGGGTGACCCAGAAGCAAAGGCCTTTAGGCCAGTCTCAGATCACTGAACCAGACAACCTAATGCATGAGGTGGGTGTCCTAAACGATGTGCAATCATGCATTTGCTCATTAGGTGCAGATTATACATGCTGCTCACACTTAATAACCTGCAGGAACAAGGCCATTCCTTTAACGTCTCGGCTCCTTGTGGGCAGAGCACCCCAGGCAAGATGCCCATCACCCGCAGAGAAATCCTGCAGACCAAAGCCTTACAGTTCCTCTCTTCTTTGTGTGTTTTGCAGCTTTTCAAAGGCAAGTTTTTTATCTGCCAGGGGGAGGACACCAGGAACATCACCAATAAATCGGATTGCACAGAAGCAAGCTACAAATGGGTCCGGCACAAGTATAATTTTGATAATCTCGGCCAGGTATTAATGGAATGGTAATCTGCTTCTTTGCTCCTTTGCCTCCTTGACTTAAAACCTGTGCATTATTATCCCATGGGATTTTCTTCCAGGGCACTGCCAGTTGCAGTAAATATTCAGCTCACATAGAGAGCATTCTGTCTCTGTAAATCCCAGAGGTAGTGTTTCCAAGCAGGCGTACACTCCTTTTTGGAGCAGAACAAGCACATGTGGCTTTGTGGAGTGCTTAATTGCTTCACTGCAACATAACAAACCAAATATATCTTGCAGAAAGGCTTGTCTAATAGAGCTGGACACTTGCAATCATCCCTGCAACACAGCCTTATTTTAGCAGCATGGTAAGGACTAATTAGCTGGGAGCAGTAGAGACCTGAAGGGTGGAAATGAAGCTGCTTTTGTCTTCAGCTTTGTGGTTTCTGAATTAATGCTCCTTGCTGAACCAGGCACTGGCATGGATAGGATCTTACTGCCAGGAGAAACCTTGGGCATTCAAGTGTCCCATTATCAGACAGGTGATGATAAGCCTCAGACAGGAAAAAGCAAAGAGGAGTAAAATGTCACAAGTAATAGAGCTTTAGTTCATCCATGTGTAACTTTTTCCTCATGTGTTTCTAGGCTCTGATGTCTCTCTTTGTTCTGGCCTCCAAGGACGGGTGGGTGGATATCATGTACGATGGCTTAGATGCTGTAGGAGTTGACCAGCAGGTAGGTGATCTCTCAGAGCTGTAAGAAATGAGTTGTCAAAGGTCTCACCTTTTGGCTCTTCTTCTGGCGAGTACAGTTGGCTTCCACAGTCAAATGAGGTTATGGTGTTAGGATCAAGGGAGGCATTCAGCCTGAGTCCTGGGGCATGACAAGGAGTCCAGTGAAAATTCTGGATTTGGACTGAGCCTTTTCCCTTTTTGCAACACAACTGATGTAACTAGTCTTAGAAGTAGTGCACCTATCAAAGAATGGTTTGATTTATAAGCATTTTAGGCATTTCAGGGGACAAGCGCTTCGTGTAGGTACAGGTTTTTAGTGAGAGACTGACAATGGCTGCAAAGGATGCTACTGTCTTGCTGTTGTTGTTCTTCTGTCCTCAACCTGATTTGTGTTTTGGGAGCATTCTGCTAAAATCTTTCAGAGGCTCTAATTTTTAGGAAGAGCAGAGCACACTGAGCTGCCTCCGAGGACCATCCATGGGTCTTGTAGATGGGGTTCAGTTGACATTTGCCTTCCTCCACTTTGCAGCCAGTCATGAACTACAACCCGTGGATGCTCCTCTATTTCATTTCCTTCCTGCTGATCGTGGCCTTCTTTGTCCTCAACATGTTTGTGGGGGTGGTGGTGGAGAACTTCCACAAGTGTCGGCAGCACCAGGAGGAGGAAGAGGCCAAGAGGCGAGAGGAGAAGAGGCTTCGCCGGCTGGAGAAAAAGAGAAGGAGTAAGGAGAAACAGATGGCTGGTCGGTAGTCTTTCCACATCTTTCTGAGTCCTGCTTGACCTTCTACACAGTCCCCTCCTTCCCACTTCCTGCCTCCCGTCTGGTGATCCTTCCTCTCCCCAAAGCATGTCCAGCTATAAAATTTGCATGAAGGAAATAGTGTCATTCTAGGCTGAGCAAGGAGCCATGGAAGCCTCCTCAGTGGCTGCATGATTTGCAATGACCTTTCCATTGGAGGTGATTGAAATTAAAATGTAACAATAATCAGAGCTGGAGCTTCTTGGATAGCAGCGCTCAGTGCTGCACAAATAGTGACAACTGCAAAGATCAGCAGTGCTGGCTGGCACCATAAATCTTCTGAGTCATGAACATTGCTGCTGATAACTGAATTCACTATTTGGTTTATTACAGCCTTGTAATGCCACAGTGATGTTACCTGTCCCATTTATCAAGCAGTTTTATTTATTGGCACAGTAGCACCACTGCTATTCAAGAGTGTAATAAAACAATGGAGCCATCTCGTTCTAGCAATGCTTAAAAACTCCTTAGAGAAACATATCAATGCATTTGCTTGAGAAATACAGATTAGAGAAAATAGCACTTGAGGAGAGTGAGGAACTAGATAAAATATCCCTGATGGAAGTTGAACCAAACTCCAAAGTGGGTGTGCAAGCTTGCAGCCCTGCCTCCAGAAGGTGAAGGGAGGCTAGACTTCCACTCTGACAAAAGTTTCCAACCTGACGTTTATCTTTTAGTCTTTTTTGTTGTTAATATGGTTGAAAAAATAAGAAATAAGCCAGCCAGAGGCGACAAGTCAGAGGTGCTCTTTTTCTTGCATGCTCTCTTCTGACTGAACTTTCTCCGTTGCCCTTCGTGTCCACAGCCTGACGCTTTCCCTCCCTGGTCAGTCTGCCTGCTGCTCTCTCTGTGTCCCCTTACACCTCTCCTCTATGTCTGACAGACTTCAGTAGTGTTTTGGAGGCTGTCTGACCAGGCACTTGTTCCGAAAGCTGGTAATATTAAGTCTTTCTTTTGTTTCCCCCAGTACTCTAAGAGATGTTTAATAGCTGTGAAAGGCCTAACTGCAACCATGTAGCACAGCAGTGCCTTAGCCTGGCTCACTTCAGCACTCACCCAGCACTTCCCTTTGGTCACATCTCTAAGTCCCATGAGCTTCACAGGTTTTGTAACCAATAGGATGTATCTCACACCAGCCTCTGGACATCAAACTTTGGTTTGTGCCAAGAGCTTGGCTTCCTCAGTGGTCAGTGGAAAGATGGAGGCTTTCCTCAAGAGCACTGGAGGACACAACACACTGTTCTTGTTTAGATGAGATACAGATGGAAAGAATGTTTTTGTTGTTTATCACATCAAGGAAATGCCTAGAAAGCTCTTTCAGTCAGCCCAGGTTCCCAAATACGGTTTCAGGTTCATGAGCTAGGAAATGTTTTTAAAGGCTGGATAGAAAGATCCGTATTGAAAGTTGCAGTTTGGGAAAGCAGACATTTCTGTAGGAGAAAAATAAATGTTTAGTCATTTTTAATGACCTTATTTATAATGCTAGAGAAACTAGATGAAGAGAGGGTGTAAGTCTGGGCAATTTCCCAGCAGGAAGGAATCACAAACCATCTTTGAGATGTGTTTATTCATTCAGTCCTATGAAATGCCTAATTAAATAAGCAATAAACAGCTATTTTACTGAGGATCAAATATTGCTGAGTATTCAATCACCATAAAAACCTTTCAAGAGCAACGTATGAAGCTCTTCAAATCACTTCAGTACAGTTTCCCTAATTCACATTCACTGGAATGTAGATTTTAATTGACTATGTCCAGCTTTGCCCTCAGAGGCAATGGATGTCATTGCTTAGCTTCATTCTGCATGGTGGCAACTTGCAGATGATACCAAGACTATGGCTTTGATTCTGTCACAAACTGCATATTGGTTGCTTTCAGCTGGGCTTCCTGAGTGTTCCTAGGTGCGCAAACCAACCTGTGGATGTCAGACACAGACAGACAGACAGACACCTAACTGGTTGTGCATCACAGGCTCTTCGAATGCATTTACCCAGTAGGACATCTGAAAACCAGAAAAGCACCTGAGATCCCAGCTCAGCCAGATGTAGGCAGATGGTTGGCTGCTGTAAGGTGCACTGGCCCAGGAGGATATATACAAAGTCCATCCTTCAGAAGTGTCTTCTCCTTCATCATCATCAAGAGGGTGGGTTCTTGGGCACCTCTTGGGCTTCCACATGTGCATGTGGGAGAAGCACAAGAGCCCTTTCTTTCTCACGATGAGCCCATGTCCCTGAGCCCACTCTCCATGTGGCACAAGGAGTGGATCCCTCAAGGAAACATTGCTGGTAGAGGCATTGGAGCCCCTGAGAGGTGTAGGGACCTGTGAAGGGGAAGGGAGGTCTTGCCGCGTGTCCTGCCGGGTGATTAATGCCGTTTCGTTCTTTTAGATCTAATGCTGGATGATGAGTTAATGGAGAGCTCAGCCAGTGCAGTACCAGGTACTGGGAAGTCGCACGTCTCGTCCTGTGAATGGCAGTGCTGTGTCACTAACGGCTGGCCACTGCTGCTCTCAGCCATCCCACTAAACCCTCTGTGTGGTGCACAGCTCCTTTGCTTCCTCCATGGCACACGCGCATCATGCTGAGCTGCAGGTCTGCAGACCTGTCTCAGGACTGACACTTGAAAACCCTCAGTTTACCCCTTGACCATGTTATATTCTTCAGCACTTTTTTTTTTCTGGTTTTCATTCAGACGCTGTCAGACTTCTCATGACTTTTTTTCCTCTCGTTTTTTTTTTTTCACCCCCACTGTTTTTGTTTTCTCTTAAAGAATAATGACTGGGCTGTGAAGTAGGTTGTTTATTGTTTGTTTACTCTAGCTTTCTGAACACTGACTTAGGAGTGCCTGAACAGCTTGCAGGAGTGTCTCTGGAAGGCAGGTAGCCTTGCTTAGGGAGCTTATCTCACTTTTCCTCCAGTCCTTGCTCCATAGGTGCTGTGCTTTAGGGAGGTAAAATCCAGTGTAGTGCAGAGCCTTGGTGCTTCCAGGGAGATCAGCCCCAGGGCAGCACTCAGCATGGACATGGGCTTCAGCCCTTGTGCTGCCCAGCTTCTAAATCCTTTGTGTTGGTGGAGAGTTGTTCGATCTGTGAGGCATCTCCTGAACTAAAAGAAGCAAAGATGCCACCTCAAAGCCTCTGCAGGTCCTGGTGGGGATGGACCAGCTGGGCAGAATGCTGCTGGCACGTTGACCTGGCCATCCTCACCCACTGCTCGCTGGCATCTCCCTTTCCTCTCCACCTCTCCAGGGCAAAGCTCAGGACTGCAAATCTGCTCCTCACTCTTTCTGTTTTTGTAAGAGGCTTTGATCTGGCAAGCATTTTGTTTAATTTATAACGTAAGAATATTAGCCTGAATAATTAAAGAGGCACCAGCACAGAAACAAATAGAGCTGTAATTTTAGACAAAAATAATATGCAATGAAAATTGTGCCATTAAAGCTCTCACCTGTGAGCAGGTTCCCACTGCTGGGGTAGGAGCAGGCTCCATCTATCTCTGATATTGCAGGAAGCTTTCATTAAATAAAACTTGCAAGGTGAGTGCTGTCAGCTCTCACTGCAAAGGACAACTCAGGGAGACTGAGGTTCCTGCCTTAGAAATATAAGGCCTTGTTGGAAGTCATCACAACATGCTTTAATAAATCCTGAATCTCCTTCCCATTGCCATTCCTGGTATTTTTATTTCTTTGCCTTCATCCCCGCTCTCCTCAGTGGGTCTCCTGTCCCCTCGTGCAGCATGGGGCATCAGGGAGAGGTGTTGCCATGGGCTCTGGGGCTCTGCTTATTGGGTTTCCTTTTATTTGGTTGCAATTCCTCTCTTGGTCCTGCACAGCCACATCAAGGCTGCTTTATTTTATTTCATTTTATTTGAGAGGCACTGAACTCATCTCAAACCCTCTGTTATCCTGTGCAGGCTCAGAAAGACTCTTGGTTTGCCTTTCAAAAGTGTGCCATTGTCGGGTCTGTGCTTTGTGTTTCCTTTTGTTGTCTTTTCTTTGGATCCAGTGGCAGGGAATGTGCCATGCTGCTCCTTAGGCACCCACCTGAGGGAATAGGAGGGTTTCTTTCTGAACCTGGCTGTGGGGGATCTGAGGGAATCAGTCCTGGGTGCTGTAGCTGAACCTTCTGTGGTTCAATGAGAAATCTGGAGTTGTGACCCCCAAACTTCCACACATCTCTGCACTGAGAGGGCTGCTTTTCTCTTCCTGTGGAGATAAGATGGAGCATTGTGTGTTGCTGCTGCCTGGTGCCTAGCAAGATACTCTGATTTTACTTTTTCCTTTTTTTTATGTTGAGTCTGCATTCTATCACAACTGGAATCTTCTCTGTGGAAATAGTTTATCATTCTTCATTTTGCCTTTTTTTTATTAGTAAATCCATTCAGTACAATAAAAGCCAAGTAGAATGCTGTGTTTAAATAAAAAAGTTCCTTCAGTGCAAACTCCTTTTTAACTTAATAATATTCTTGATACAGTTTGTAAATCCAGCTGCATCACAGGCTCAGTGCTCACTGCTCTGCTGCTGCCCTCCAGATATACTCAGACCAGCAAAGTAGTTAATTCCCTTATTATAGGAGAAGGAAAAGGCTGGAGGAGACAGTAATGGAATTGTCCCACTCTTGTGAATTCCAATTTCCCATGCCCACACGCCTCCGGCACGGGGAAGTGGCAATTTCTCCTTTGACAGGGCTATCTGGGGAGGCAGATGCTCTTCAGAGAGATTGCAGACCCTCGTGCCCAGCCCAGTTCTTACCAGCAAAATGCAGTTAAAGGGAAGAGGGTGGCTCCACAGAGCCAGGCTGAGCCCTGGCACCCTCCAGAAGCTGGCCCTGGCACTGCCCAATGATGCTCAGGGGTGACTCCAGTGCTGGTCACATCCTAGAGCTGCCAGACAACAGCAGCTTGGGGCTTAATGCCTCAAACCTGGGCTGTGATCACCAAGGCCAAGGGGAGAAGTTGGAGCAGGCTTGGGAATGGGAAGTGTTTATTTTGTAACTGCAATAGTCATTGTTCCAAACAGGCAGGAGAGGATGGCAATGAGTTTGGGAACCCCAGGAGAGAGCTTGGGGATGCTGGGTCCTGCCTCCCAGCCCTTGTCAAGGAGATCATTTATAATCCTGTGGGATGATGCCAAAAGGAGTATGGAGCATCTGTGTGGGAAGTAACTTGAGAGCCTATAAACACAATAAGCTGAAGCTGAGGGCTCCCTGTGCCAGGCACCCACTCCCCTTGCTGGCATGGTCCTCTTAGACCACCATCTCCCAGGATAAATGGGCAGGTGGGACTCTCCCCAACTAGCTCTCAAACAGCCACATGTCCTTCCTACCTGGGTTAGGAGGAGGTTGCTCAGGCTCTGCTGCCTGAGCTGATGTTCTCCAGTGTAAACATACCTAAACTGGAGACACTTCTGCCCCTCCCCTGCTCTGGCCTCCAGGCACGGTGAAGCAGCTTGATTTACAGCCTGTTAGCAGCCCCATGTCTCCTAGTGGGCTTTTGCTGTATTTCCCCATCTCCTCACATTCTCATTCTGCCAATTCTTCTTTTGTTCCTTTGCTCTCCTTCTCTTTTCTTTAAGCCACGTGTGCCTGGAAGCCAAGTTAACCTTTCCAATGATAACTGAGACTAACCCAGAGCTCTTGTTGTTCTTGATACTCTGTCTTGTAACAGTACAGTAATGTGGTGTTGTGTTAGTTGTGAAGTTCACCACCTGGAGTTTAACAGATGTCTGTATTTCCCAAGATATTGGTATTGTTTGGATCTTTACTGCAATAATTGAAGTGACACTGTGTGAGGGGGGCACGGGCTTTGCACCAGGACAGTTACCTGTGCTGATTGTACAGAACCCAGCATCTCTGCAGAACTGCACAGACTGGGTTAAATCAATTGAATTTCTACAACAGAAAGAAAAAGGTTTATCTGTTCAGCAAGTTCCCTGCCCCCCCAGACACAGTCAGTGTTGCTGTGCTCCTTGGACAGCATGCTCCTTGAGTGTGTTCATCTCGTGGTGGTTCCTGTGCTGCACTAACCTGCATGGCTGCATGATGGGTGAGGTGAGTGGTGCCGTGATGCATAAACAGGGTTGGCAAATCCTCTCCTAACAAAGTTAGGGAGGAAGGATGAAACATTACTGATATTAATTTTGGGAGGCTGCAAGGACATCTGGGAGAGCAGCATCCAGAGATGTTTGGCTGTGGAGACCTGGGGGCATGTGCTAGGAGGAGTGAAGAGGAGCTGTGAGGTTTGGGAGAGGGAGGTGTGAAGGGGGAGAAGCCTTTGCAGATAGGTGAACAATTAGCAACCCTGTTCCTGAGGTCATGCAGCAGCTAATCCAGGTGCAGGAATCCTGCCCAGGAGACAATTACAGCCTCTCTCTCAATCCTGTAACGGTGTAAGTGCTGCTCTGCAGGGTTTGGAATTACCTGTCCATCACAGCCAGGAAAAAATGTGAATTCCAATGTAATTATTCATAAGCAAAAAACATAAGAAATATTGACATTTTTATTCTGAATGTGAATTATTCGTAAATGTAGAAGTAAGTGATCCAATTATGGTGGTGTTTCTTTCTGAGATGATAAGTTGGTTCATAAAAATAGGTCCTATTCCTAACCTAATTGTGTTCAAACATTTTACTTAATTTGCTACTCATAATTTAGCATAATGTGATCAAGATATCTTGACTTTATGGAGATTTATGCAGATTCTGAGATATCTGACAAAGTCCTAGGAGTGAGTCAGCAGCTCCCACTCTGCTTTTCTGTGAGCACTCAATAGATTCCACATGAAAATTCATTTTATAGACCTTTCCATTGATACCATGTATTAGCACTCAGGTACAGATCACCTAAAGCATGCTGCAGATCAGAAAGTGAATATTAATCCTGCCTTTATTGACACAGAAGCAGAATTTTGGGCGTTCCAAATCCCTGCAGAAAAAAACTGCTGAGTGATTTGCCTCTCTGGTCCTCGGGCTGCAAGGGAAAGGTCTGTCTCTGTGGGACAAACAAGGCTTCTCTGATTTTTCAGGATCATGTCATGAAGCAGGGAGCACATGAAACCAACCATTAAATCTGTGGTTTTGATTGCAATGTCATTGGCTATTGACAAAGTGAATTCTATTTCCAGGCAAAATTTAATCTCCTAAAAGTAGTTTTCCCTGAGGCAACCCAAACCTGTGCTTTATGGCTTCATTCTGCCCAAATTTTTACTGGGAATAACATATCAAACTGTACATTTCCTCAGCAGTGCTAAATATTAAGCTATGTTATTTTTGCTCAATAATTTTCATAACCAGTTGATCATCTAATTATGAAAGTAATATTATACTCTGACATATTCAAGACAGTCCTTTCTACTTCAATCTGCATTATAATGCTTCCTTGAAAATTGTACTGAATTATATACTCAGCCTTGGCATTTCCTCATTAGAGATGAGGTGAGTAAATGAGTTTATCTGTAAGAACACTTGAGGTCTAAAGAGCATGTGTCACCCCTGAGGCAGTGGAACATGGGAATGAGCTGCACAGTGAAATCTGCACTTTGATAACCTTGTCAAAGTGGAGGATCATTATGTTCTAATCGTTACAGCTGGCTGATCAGTTTTCCTTGGTATTTTTATGGACCATTTCTCAGGGCTCTGACAGCCACAGTGTTGAATTTTGGTCTCGTTGCAGAGGATGTAATGTGTCTGAACTGCTTCTCTTCCTACCACCACCACTAACTTGATGGCCTGTGTTTTTAATCCACTGTTAGTAAAATCTCTTCCTGACATCTGACCATTAATTGGGTTTTCAGATACTTTGGGGGCTTTTAACAACAGCAGAAACAAAAATTGTTGGTTTAATTTAAATTTCCCCACAGGGAAAACATTCTTTAGCAGCACAATAAACCCAGCTCACCTCATCCCTGATGCCATAAGGCTGAGTACAGTGCATGTCCCCCTGAAGATGTGTAATCGATGTGAGATGATGAGAGTCCTGCTGTGTATTAAAAATGGGAACATGCCAGCAAGAAAAAAGGAAATAAACCAGACAGCATGTTGCTATAATCGGTCTAGAATTTATCATCTGTGGAGTTGGGAAGTGAGGGTGCTTTGCCTTCAGAGAGACGCAGAGAAATTACTTGGCTGCCTCTCCACTCTCCTCCTCCCGCTGCAGAAGCTCAGTGTAAGCCCTACTATTCGGATTACTCCCGCTTCCGCCTCCTCATCCACCAGATGTGCACCAGCCACTACCTGGATCTGTTCATCACTGGAGTGATTGGCCTCAACGTGATCACCATGGCCATGGAGCACTACCAGCAGCCCAAGGTACTGGGACACAGGAGAAGAGCAGTGCAGGAACATGCTCAGCTGTGGTGGGATGTGCTGATGGGCAGAGTTCAGGCCAGGTTTCCTACTAGACTTCAGGACCTCCATTCACCATGTCCGACCTGTCCCTTTGCCTCATGGAGTGACCCATCCTGCAGCTGGCTGCCAGGGCAAACATTGGCTTTTGGTACCTGCATCCTCTTGTACCTCTCCCTTCTAGTTAAGTGCAAACAGATTGCTTTGCAAATGAGGATGGGAGCGGTTTGGTTTGCTAGATCATTGAACTCTGCCATTTGACTTACATTTTCCACCAAAAAAAGGAAAAAGAATAGAAGAATTTATGAAATGTTTCTTTTTGCCAAGTTTCTTCTAAATCTCCAATGCCCCATAGGGCCCAATTCTCACAGGCACTTGATTCCATGTTGGTCTTCAAAATATATCTTAATACGTTAGTGTGCTAAGTTCAGGAGTCTTTGTCTGAAAATAAAAAGAGCCTGTCTTGGGATGTCAAGTCTCCTGTGTGTGAGAATGAAATGGAAATAGCTGCCTTTGCCATATCTCTTGTACTTATTTTTATTAGCCA
Source organism: Bucco capensis (assembly GCA_013396975.1). Lineage (NCBI taxonomy): Eukaryota > Metazoa > Chordata > Aves > Piciformes > Bucconidae > Bucco > Bucco capensis. The sequence goes on along the minus strand of VWZO01000956.1, from coordinate 110,580 downwards.
CTTTCAGAATGAATGAGTATAACACAAAATAGAAGGAAATAGTCTTTAAGACTAGGCAGGACTTAAATATTTAATGTAAAAAAAACCCAGACAACTAAGAGATGCAAGCAAGGGGAAAAATATCCTCCAGCCTATCATAAAGAAGCCAAAAAGTGAAAGGGCAGAAGCCCAATTTATCGTTTGTGTTCAGGTCACCTTTAAGTACCCTGGAAGGCTCTTGGTGTGATTCAGTCATTTGGTGATGAAAAAGGTTGTTGGCTCTGGAGCCTCTGTTGGATTTGCTCTAGGGTGTGCATCTTAGGCAGCTCCATCTTCTGGTTTGTTGTGAGAGTGTTGGAAGGACTTTTGGGTTTGATTTTCTGTAGGAAAATAATATTTTGTCTCTAAGCCTCTGGTCTGTAGCATCAGGGTAATAATTCCAAGCTTGGGCTCTGCTGAGATGACAGCATGGTTAGAGCCATGCACATGCTTGAGAGTCTTGCTGAATCAGGGCCCTGAGATCACTCTGGTCTGGGTGATGGATGAATGGGATCCTGCAGATACTTTGAAAGGCTAAATGTACCAGAGAGCTTTATATCCAAACCAACAATCACTTGGTGTGCTGGTGGTGGGATGCCCTGTGGGTGAGATCCCAGCTGGAGCTGCTGCGGCTCCCTGTAGAGAGGAAGGGATGCAGTGTGCATAGAGGTGGTTTGGCCAGAGAGCTACTGGGCAAAATCTGCTTTTGTAGAAGAAATATGCTCCTTTTCTGGGAGAGCCCAGATCTGCTGCAGTAGGACAGGGAGGCTCATTCAGAGCCACAGCTTCCTTTGGCAGCTAGGCTTCTACTTCCTGGGCAGGTGAGGTGGTTTTCATCCATGGATGCTTGAAGCTGAACTGTAGCATGAAGGCAGAGTGTGTGGCTTAAACATTTCTACTCTGGTTTCTCCTGCTCAGGGACCAGCCAGACTTGGTTTTGGTCTTACAATGCTCTATTGCCTTCTCCCATGCTCCCTAACAGTGCCCTGGACGCAGTGATTACATTTGCCAGCAGCGAGAAGTTCAATGCACATTATTTAAGAGGCCATGCAGGATGCTACCACAGTGCTCCTGCATGAGCAGGGCTTTTGGGATGAAATCACCCCTGACATGGCTTCATGCCTGATTATGCAAGAGCTGTCCCAGCCAGGAGACACCTGTAGTTAATGGCCAGGTTGTGACTTCTGCAGAGGAAAACTGGAGGCACTTGCTCCTGCTGGCATGCCATCCCTCTCTCCTGCTCCTTGCCAAGAGCTCAAGGTGAGGAGTAAGTGACAGGCTGTCATAAAGCAGCCATTTGGCCAGCACTTGCAGGGACCTGGCCAGCCCAGTGCACAAAGGAGCCAGTGGATGAAATTCAGCTTTCTGCCAAAAAGCAGGAGGGGGTTGGTATTGCTGACATCTGCAAATGCAGCAGCTCTTACGCCCAGCCCAAGGGATCCCGGCTGGGCTGTTTTACAGCCCTGGGCTTTGAGTTGTCCCTTGAGGTTGTCTTGGCCCCTCCTGTGAGTTATATCAGCTGGGCTGGGGTCTGGGCACTTCCTGGAGTGCTGGGGCTTTTCCCTGGGACATCTGTTGTGGGAGAGAGCCCACAGTTTGGAGCCTTTGACATGTAGTTTGGAAATGAGTTGACTGGTGAAAGGAGGACAGGTGGGCATGCAGCAAAGCCCTCAGCAGAGCTAGCATCTAACCCTGGTCCTGTGTCTGTATCCCAGGTCCTTGATGAAGCCCTGAAGATCTGCAATTACATCTTCACAGTTATCTTTGTCCTGGAGTCTGTTTTCAAGCTTATTGCCTTTGGGTTTCGTCGCTTCTTCCAAGACAGGTAATAAAAGCTCTGTCTTGATTGCAGGGCAGCAGTGGGTTTCTGGAGATAGGCGCCAAAATTTGGTGTCCTGGACCCTGATGCTCTTCCCAGTGGTGTCACCCTGACACATGTGAATGCTTTTTGATGTGGCTGATTGATACCTGGGTAGGCAGAGGCTTGGGATGTGAGCTGGAGAAAGGATCATGCATGCCAAGGAGTGTGACTGCACCACTTTGGCCTGTGGGAGTGGACAGTATAGGAGCAAGTCTCACACCAAGCAGCTGGTTCTCTTCTCGCAACAGTTGCATGTCCATAGAAGACCTGCTGAAGTGGCAAAATTTGTGCAGAGAGAGATTCTGGTCCTGAATGGAGAGGAAAGAGAAAAGGGACCTCTATTTATGCAGACAGGGAGCAGCAGTTAAAATCTCTTCTTTTCGTAGATTTTCAGTCTCTTCCCTCACAAATGCAGATTTTATGTTCTTGGTGAACCTTTCTCCTCCCATTTTTTGCCTCCTCTAATGTTAATGGCAAGAGTGCTGGCACTGAGCAGGACTTGACACACGCCCTTCAGCCACAGGGGATGGTTCCACCCTCTCCCCACATTTTGGGATGACACCTCTCTCCAAGCTGGCATGAATCCTTGGAGTCTTTCCTTCACTCAGCATGGGTTTTGTTGCAAGGACTGGTCACAGGGTCTGGTTCTTCCAAGAGCAGATCTCATGCTGAGGTCCACAAGTGTCATGTCTAGATTTGGCCGGACAGATACTGCAGCATTTTCACTCAGGACTGCAGCCTCTGGGTAGAAAACTGCCCAGCTTTTGTTTCTCTTTCCCCTTAGTCAGGAATATCTTTGGAATTGGCTGATTTTTTAAGGAGATGCATTAGTTATAATGATTTCATAACTGCTTTTGTATAATACCCTAAAAAAACAAAGCTGCAGATTTGTTTGAGTGCTAGAACCATTGATATGAGTGGAATTTGTGTGAAACAAGCTACTTCCCCTTGACAGCTTCTTAGGAGATGTTAAACTTCATTCTGTGTTGTCTCCAGATGGAATCAGTTAGATCTGGCAATTGTGCTGCTGTCTATCATGGGCATCACTTTGGAAGAGATTGAGGTGAATGCTTCGCTCCCAATTAACCCCACCATCATCAGAATCATGAGGGTCCTCAGGATTGCTCGAGGTGAGATCAGTAAAGCAGATACTTGGCTTGTGTTCCAGGTGCAGGGTCCCCTCTTGGAGAGAGTTAAGCACTGGGAAATGGTTCTGGGGCATGTCCCCAGTGTGATGTGCATAGTTCTGGTGTCCACAGGCTGTAAAAAAATGAAAGAACAATGGGGGAAAATACTTGCAAGGAGCCAAGAAGCTGAGCCAACTGACCATGTTTCTGTCTGAAGAGGACTTGAAGGCTGAGAGCTGAGAAATAAAGGAGAAATAGCTGTGGCTGCAACTCCCAGAGATGTACTTGGAGAGAACATGTCAGTCAAATCAAAGTCGTGTCTGACAGGGATTAGAGAACACGAGCTCGAGGACGGTGACTTTAAAAGACAAGCATCGAGTAAATTTAATTTCTCCTAGGACTTTCCATCTCACGACTTGGTGACAAAGCATGCCTTGTCACTATGCGTCCATCTGTCCCCTCAGACTTGTAATGACACCTACCTGAGCTGGGAAGCAGCTTCTTCGGGCCCTGACTTCTCAGAACAGGAAGGTCTCAGGGCCAGATGATAGAGACATAAAATGTAAGGGCTCAGGCCCTTAATAAAGTACTCCCAGGGCCTTCTGGAGGGCAGTGTTGTGCTCTGATTGCAGCCTTCAACTAAGCAAAGAGTGGCTGGAGGAGAAAAGGAATGCTGCTGTCTCAAGGTGAGGGGAAGTGGTTTTCCTGCATATTGGATCCCTTTCAGAATTACAAATACATGCTGTTTTCAATTGGAAATACAGCCTTCTGAAAGAGATGTGTAAATCAGTTCTGCAGTGAATCCTGTGTGGAAGTGGGTAGCCTAGGGAAGTGGGAAGGTAGCCCCAGGGCTGGGAAAGTAGCTGCCGACAATAACCAGAGGAGGGAGAAGATGGAGCCAAGACAGAAAAAGTGGGGAAAGGAGACATCAGGCTGAAGGATAACGCTTCCTCCGAGCCTCAGGATAGGTGATGCTGCTATTCATGGGATTTTGATAGTATCCAAGCAACCAAGAGGGATGTAAAAAGGCCAGGGACTCTAGCAGCTAATGGAGACCACTCCACATGATTTCATATTTCTCTTCCTCTAATCTGTGGCTCCTGGGAGAGGGACTGAGCCTGTGCCTCTGTGCCAACGCTGCCGTTACCATATCACGAATGTGCTTTCCACAGTGTTGAAGCTGCTGAAGATGGCTGTGGGGATGAGAGCCCTGCTGGACACCGTGATGCAAGCGCTGCCGCAGGTAACCCACTGCCATATCAAACCAGATCTCCTCTGGCACAGAGCTCATTTCCTGCTGCAGAGGAATGCTAATCATTTTATCTTTGCTGTCATTAGAGAATCACATTTCCCTTCTGAAGCAGTCTGAGATACAGCCCTCACATTGAGGTCATTTTTCCCCTGAAGCAATTTAAGTTTTGGATTAAAGAATACAGCAAGAAACAGGTCTGGAACAAAAAAATCAATGAATGTTCTTTTTTGTGTGTTCCCCCCCATTTCTTTTTCTCTTTCCAGGTGGGGAATCTGGGTCTTCTCTTCATGTTGTTGTTTTTCATATTTGCAGCTCTTGGGGTGGAGCTGTTTGGAGACCTCGGTGAGTGTTATGGTGCCGGTGGCAGGGGTGGGAGCTATGAGTGGCTGAGGGTCTGATGGCTGTGCCTGTCCCACAGAGTGTGATGACACACATCCCTGCGAGGGGCTGGGCCGGCATGCCACCTTCCGCAACTTCGGGATGGCCTTTCTGACCCTCTTCCGAGTATCCACGGGAGACAACTGGAATGGCATAATGAAGGTAAAAGACTCAGAGAAAATGAGAATTGCCTTCAATTGCTTAATTAGAAGCTGTCCACTCTGCTCCAGAGCTGTAACAGTGCCCAGCCAGGACACTTGTGTCCTGCAGTGAGCTGGCCTCTTCACTTGTGTGCTAGCCACAGTCTCTAGGTCTGTTCCCTTCTCCCAGTGCAGTGCCTGTGCCTGCAGCCTCCTGGCATACTCCTTTTTGCAATCTAAGAGAGCAACTTGATAAGAAGGGGAAAATAATGGGACTCCTCTCTCAAGTGAAACAGAACTTCACTTAAGAAACATGCATCGGTTTTGTCTTCTTCCTTATAAGTCTCCAGTTACTATTGTTGCCGTTCCTTCATGAGGTTTTTCCCTGGGAAAGCCCAGGCTTCTGAGAGTCTCCTAGGGGATAGCCATGAAGGCTATGCTATTGTGAAGAAATCTGGTCTAGGAACACACAGGATGCTAGCTAGTCCAAAACCATCATTGCTTTGTCCATTTGTGGCCCATGGCGATTGTTAGATGGCCAAAGTCTTAGTGATAGGATGTGAACCTAAGGAAGGAGTGCCTGCAAGCCCAATGGCTGTGGGATAGCTGGTGGGTTGTAGCTGCACCTTGCCCTGGATTCATCTGCCACACTCGGTGTATTTGGTCTCTAACCTGGTAAAACAGCCTTTCCTGTAGGAGCAGCAATGGGTTGATGTCTGTTGTTGCACACTCCAGGGACAATTTCCTCTGAGCCTGCTAGTGGTAACTAACACAGAAACTAAGGTTCTACTGTGAGTAATTTGCCATTTTAGACACAAAATTTGTCGAATCTTTTCAGTTTTCTTTGTGAAAGCAGAAGCTGTTGCAGCCAGATAACCAGAGAGCAGACGGAGGTCCATGCTGCAGCCTCTTCACATCCCTCCCTCATTTCCCCTGCTTCCAGGACACGCTGCGAGACTGTGACCAGGAGTCTACCTGCTACAACACTGTCATTTCACCCATCTACTTCGTCTCCTTCGTGCTGACGGCCCAGTTTGTCCTGGTGAACGTGGTGATTGCTGTGCTCATGAAGCACTTGGAGGAGAGCAATAAGGAGGCTAAAGAAGAGGCAGAGCTTGAAGCAGAACTGGAGATGGAGATGAAGACAATTACCCCTGGCCAACACGGCTCCTCAGACATCTTTGCATGGACAGGCAGCGCTGGTGAAGAGAGAGCCGAGAGCCCCCGAGGATGTGCCAATCCCATGCAAATTAAGGTGGATTCTCAGCTCTCATTAGTTTACCCTATGGTGAGAATCTCAGCTGGAGGGTGAAGAGGGCTTGACCTGCACATTTTCTAGGGGAAGACGTGCACGAGTTGGTAATGAAGGAGTGGGTGTAATGTGTCCAGGGCTTGTATTCCTCACTGACTGCTGTTGTGTGATGTGGGAACTGATGCTCCAGGGAAGAGACCCTAGGCAGGTCTCCAGACCACCTTGATGTGTCTGCTTGGAGGTAGAGAGCTTTGCAATTTGTTCTGGAGATGTGCCCAAGCCACCAAGTTCAGAGCTAGCTCCAGATTTGCCCTACTCCCAAGTTTGGATTAGGTCCTTTGTGATAGCAAAATCACATGCATAATGTGTTTGCTTTTCTAACACAGACCATGACCCATAACCTAAAAGAGGAATAAAACTTGCCTAATCTTTGCTTAAGTATTAAATGTGTTTTATATAACGTCAATTTAAGTTCCATCTCCACAATCAAGCTTGTAAGAAAAGCTTATTTTAACAATAGATCAATCCAGAGGGGATTCAAACATGATCTCACCAGAACTGGTGGCGAAACTCCCACCAGCAGGAGCTGTGCTGGAGCAGGGCTGGGATGTGGTAGCTGCTACGAGCTGCAACAAGTCTCTCTGAAGCATAGTTTCTGGATGAAGACTGAGGAATGACCCAGACAGGTCCTTCAGGAGGGAATGAAACTGGAATTATACAGGAAAACCAGTCCAGCCTTTTCTCAGACTTAGCTGATTACAAATTGGGTTAAACTCTACACAGACCTCATTAGCTTTTATTACATCACGATTTCACAACAGCATATCTTGGCTTCTGCCTGGGGTGGACTAATGAGTATTCTCATGCATTAAAAACTCATTTATGATCCTTAGTCCAAGGGTGAAAAGCGTAAATCCCTTCTTAAGCTTTGTTTCATTTCTTAAGCTACTGGAAATTTCTGGTGCCATTAGGAATCACTGATGTCTGAGATGGAGTCCAAAGCTGCTCTTTGGCACAGGAAAAAGGAGGTGAAGGCAATATGGGAAAATCCAGACTTATTACATCCTCTAGGAAGAAACAACATGTTCCAGCTGTTGTTGTACATGTTAAGCAGAGTACTGGCAAACTGTCCTCAGCTCTCTTGTCCTGCATCAGTCCTCACACTGGCAAAAAGAAATTGCAAGAGAAAGCAGTGGGAACCATACCCTCAGCTCTTCAGTCTCCTAAATATGCCCGCTCTGAAGGTGGCTTTGGAAAGGGCTTATTCCAGGCACAATCTCCAGTGTGTTTCTTGCTCAAACAGAGGCCTCATAAACCTCCAGGAAATTTTATTCCAACTATTTATTCTCCTAGCCAAAATCTTCAGGACAAATCTGATGTCTGAGCACAACAGCAGAGGAATACAATTCCCAGGACACAATCCTGCAAGGACATGTGGTCAGCATGCTCTTCTGCTTGCCTGTTCCCCAGGATTTCTGCACTGTGTGCTGTTTGACTGTAATGATGGTCCTCATCTCATTGTATGTAGTAAGCATACCCTACATGGAAGGTGGAACCCTTAAATTCTCCCATACTACCTGCCAAAGCCAGACCCTGCCCTGGATAGCATCCTCTTCTCTGGGCTGTGGCCAGCTGGTTTGAAGTTAGCCAGGACAACCTCAATCCATGTCTGGCACATGAATTAGTGACCTGATGTGTGTCCATCCTGGTCATCTGCAGCTGTCAGGGACAGGATGCTCAACTTCTCTTCAAGTCAGGTTATTTTAATTTGTGTGCCCTCTGGGTATGGATTTGGGTGTCAAGAATTAGATTCTCTTGCTCAAAGGTGTGGACAATGGGTATAGAAACCTTAGAGCAGCGTTGCCCTGTAGAAGCTGATAGCACCAAGTATCAAGATGCTGTTAGACCAACCCCGTCACACAGCTCAGAGCCCAGGAGTAACCAGCCAAGGTTGCTGAGAGTGAGAATGGTTCCTCGCACGCGGGAGCACTGCGGTTGTGGGGCAGCCAGCACCAGCCTGGGCTCTAGTGATGTCTGAGAAAGCTGTCACTGCTCACCGTGATATTACTGCACTCTTCTCTCTCCTCTCCTCTCCTCTCCTGTTGTTTCTGTTTCTGCTCTTCTTCCTCAACTTTTCCATCTCCCCCTCCTCTATTCTGTTTTTCCCTGTTTGTTTGCTGGGTTTTACACACTCTCCTTTTTTTCTCTCTCTCTCTGTTACTTGCTTTTTTCCTTCTTTTTGGCTTGCTCTCTCTTTCTGCATGCTATACACCATCCCTAGGAGAGGCACTTGTTTGATACCCTATCACTGCTGATCCAGGAATCTCTGGAAGGAGAGCTGAAGCTGATGGACAACCTGTCAGGCTCTGTGTGCCATCATTATGCCCTCCCAGCTTCCGAGTATTACAACTCTGAGAACCAGGTTAATATCCTCATTTCCTGCAAAGTCTCCATCCAAACTCGATTTGACTGAGGCCTTTCATAGAGAGTTACATTTCTTTATAAAGTCACAGGGATTTTGAAGCATAAATAATTTTGGCGCTTTTTTCTGTGGGAGTTGAGATAGTATCTTGATTTATGATGTATATCAATGCAAGAGGAAAAGCACAGGCTCTGAGTTTCCATCTCCAACACAGCCCTAAGTAAGTTTTACATTGGGATTTTCTGCACATGAGTGTTGTGGGAAAAATGTCCAGAATACCATCTTCATCCCTCAGTGGGGTTCTTGTGTGTGCCTTCTTGCTCCTAACCAGGGCTCTGTAGTAATGTCAGGAGATGTCTGCAGAGCCTGGAGTAGGGGGTGAGATTTTCCCAGAGCAGAGCTTGAGTTGCTGGGAATCATAAAAGGGTCTCTGAATTTTGTGCCTGCTTACACTTGGGTGAACATCCAGCTTCAAGTGGTTTTCCTAAGAAGGCTTCTTGTAAGTGGGCCGTTGTGAACTAGATCCTCATCTCTGATCTAAAGTGAGTTTAGAAGGCAAGGCAGCCCTTGATGATGTACTACAGTAATTGTGTGCTCCACTGCTTTCTCCAGCAGTAATACTTGTTTAAATAGTTCGTTTACTTCCTAGAATAAAATACCTACTTTCTCAAGCATGTTATTCTTTAGAGCAAATATTTTCTTTAAATCACAGCAGTGACCATAATCATAATTCAAGCATATCTATTTTTTCCTGCAGCTGGAACTGAGCAAATTCCCTACTTCTTGATTTTTTTATTTTTTTTTCCTTCTTCTCGGCTTCCTGGCTAAAAATAACAGAAGTTTTCTTTTTAAATCAGTGTGCTTATTTACAAGCTCACTGACACTCTAAATTATCCAACTCGCTGCTTCATTAGAGGGAAGGAACAAGCTTAGGTGAAATGCAATCCTACTGCAGATCTTTATATAGCAGGAGAGCATCTCTGCCCCGAAATGCTGCGTATTGCTTTCCAGACTGAAGGATATTAAGCTATAGGAAGTGCTGCCTCTCAGAATTGCCAGAGGAATAGAGGCAGTAGCTTGGCAGGAAAGGCAGAGGGTCAGCACAGAACTCGAGGAGAGCTGGTTGGAAATTTTTTTGTCACAACATTTTTCACCAGAAAGTGCTGCTGCAGGGGAAAAAAAAAGTTTTGTTTTGACATTTTTGTAATGAAAAAATATAGCATTCCAGCTTGCAATGGCTTTTTCTTTTAGAATTTAAGCTATTTTATTTTTTCCTCCTGTAATTAAAACCTGTGTAAATCAGTTGAATGTTTCCAACAAAATGTTTTGACAACTTCAAATTCAATTTTGGGAGAGAGGAGGCTGAAGAGGGGGTGACGTTTTGTTTACATTGAGGCTTTGCTGTTCACACCATTTGTCATGTTCCCAGGCAAGTCAGGAATTTAGAGCAGTGCTGGGACTTGCTGAAAGCAACCTGATTAATAGCAGCTCCATCCAGCAGTAGCTGCTGGTGTCCACCACGCTCTAGCAAAACCTGGGCTCTGGTCAGCAGATCCCTGCTCAGGATCACTGTGCTTGTGCTGGCAGCCTTTGTGGCAGTGCTTTTTGGGGAGCCTCCTATGAAATCAGGAGCTCCTCCAAAGCATTTCTTTCATCCATTGCCAGCAGATGACTGTGTTAGAGGAGATATCAAACCCAAGGTTAGATGAGAGGAGCCCAATCCTTGTCCTTATCTCAGCTGAAGTTTTGAGCCTCTCAGTGTTCACTCATCACTGGGTTTATTTCACCTCACTGATGCTATTTCTAAGAGCGAGAAAGTCCAGCCCTCTGACAACTTAAATGCAACAGATCTGGGCCCTCATGGCTTTTTTTTTTTTTGAAGATATATTGCTGTTGAAAGACTTTTCAAGCATAGAGGGTAGGGGAAAAAAATGCACCGTGAGAAATGGAAAGGAAGCACCTGGGATGTGTCCATGCCAGGAGGCTCCTTCAAGCGTGAGCCAGGTCTGTAAGCTACCTGATGAAATGCTGTGCCCAGTGCTGTGGGCAGCAGCCCAGGATAGGGATTTGGGGAGGGATGAACCTGCACTTCACAGCAAACATCCTTCCTTGTGGGGACTGGCAGCAGGGTTGCTGCTCTGGAGGAGATGCTGCAGTCCACTTTTCCCCCTTTTCCCAAAACCTGAAGCGATGTTTCACATCTCTTATAAAAAGAGCTTTGTGTCTAGGGAGAGATTTTCATCAGTATTTTGATAAAGATTTTTATCAGTTTACTGAATGTCTTCAGCAGGGACACATCTGTGCAGGACAGGTTGTAGTAGTGCGGCTCCTGTTCCCAGATCAGGTTTGCTCAGAGCTGGAGGAGATGTTGGGGCCAGGGCTGGGCTGGCATTTGGGGGCTGAAAGATGCAGGTAGTTCTTCTTGTAGGACAGTTACTGGTGTTACTCAGGTACTGCAGGCTCTTTAGCAGGCCAAAAGGCACTGAAGGCACCAGGGAGGCATTCACTGACAAAAATCAAGCCCCAGGTTTCTCCCTGTCTCCATTTAGCTGTTAGGAAGTTAGCCGTAGTCTCAGCTGCCTCTCGAGGAGGGGAGGTCCCTGCACCCTTCCCAGAGCACAGGGAAAGGCATGCTTCTTATCCCACCTACAAAATGGATTTGGTGTTGGGGAAACTTTGCAGATTCAACCATATTATTTTAGGGGCCAAGCAAATGTCATGGTTACTGGATGGGAACAACTCCAGAGAAGCTGGAATATCTTGAAGCCTCTTGTATTTGATCATAGTCAAGAGGATATTTATCTCCAGTGTGGAAGTAATGTTACTTTTGCTTCTTCATCTAGACAGGGGAAGAGCAAAATACAATGCTAGCATTAGTGTATGTTTTTATTCTCCCTCCCAGATCATGGTAGGCACTGAAGTATGAACGTCCCACTCTTTTTAAATTTCTTTGTTACATTTCATTTCTGTAATGCTCTGTCCCAAGTAACAATGTGCGTGATGTAGCTTCTCCCACTGCAGGGATATTGCTTTAGTGTCTACAAGTATTTAGATTATGATAATTACATTTTTTCTCTCTTCCAGAAGATTTGTGTCCTGGTTTCTTATGTTTAATCATCTCTCCCTTTAGATCCCTCTAGCTGAGATGGAGGCTCTGTCTCTGGCGTCAGATATTCTCTCTGAAAAGTCCTGGTCCCTAGCTCTGACGGATGACTCTTTTCCTGATGACATTAACACACACTTACTTAATGCTCTGGAAAGCAATGTACATACACTGGTCACTCTACAGTCTGTTTACAGGGTTCCAAATACTGCTGCCACCACTGCACCTGCCTAATGGCATTCTCAGTCCAAGCCCATTTCCAAGTAGTGCCAACCTCTCCCCTGAACAGGACATTGTCCTTAACGCCACTAGGTCCTGGCTTGTTAGCACTCTTCTTCACAAACTTGGCTCCTTGCAAGGAGCAAGTCTTTATGTCTGTTTTTCCTTTGGCATCTTACGCAAAAACAATGTTTGCTACAAGTACAACCAACAGTAAAAAAATGCTTTTTGGAAAACATCAAGGTTGAAATTTCCTTCCCATCTGAAAAAAATCAGTGATGCTGTGTTGGAGACACCCATGAGCTAATGACTCATCTGTCCTCTGCTGAGGGGTCATCCACAGCCCTTTGGTTTCTAATGGACTTTTGTCTCTCTGAAGGCAGGCACCAGAATGCTTTTTGCCTGATTGGTGCCAGACTGTTTATTTCACAAAGATCAGATGGGGATCTCTCTGAGATACTGCTGGTTTGGTGAATTCTCTCCAGCAGTCATCCTGCTGGAAACAAATTTAATTAAAAAAAAAAAGAAAGAAAAGAAAAGGAAGTTTGGACTACTTTGTGTCTTTTTGAAGGAAATTCCTTGTATTTTGAACCCTGCCTTAACCATCTCCTCCTCAAAACATTAGACATCTTTAGCTGTGTAGCTAGCGGTCAAGTGCTTTTTTTTCTGCTGTACAACAGACATAACTCCTTCTCCAACATTTTTGGATCATTCCTGTTTCCTTTGTTGTTGTTCATGTACCTGCCTTTGGATGTTTGTGTTGTTGATAGATTTCCTGCCATTCTAGTTGACTCTCATCCTAATTAGCACTGATTTGGGAAACACCTCTTAAACCGTGACAGTATTTCTCATCATGCTTCGTGGCATCACCTGCAAAAGATTTGGTAAACTGGTAAACGTTTTATATGGGACCTTTTGTTTCCAAATTAGTCTGGAGGACTGGACTGAGAGAGCCCTTGCTGTTTTGACTCAGCTTAGACAAACCTGTTTGACAGCACAGTGAAGTCTCAAGGGTAGAGACAAGAGAGATGGCTTTTCTCCAAAAAGAAAAAGCAGAACCAGGTTGAAGAAAGCATTTTGTGACTTTCTGTCAACACCAATGAAGTGTTTTGGTCAAAACAGTTTCTCAAACTCCTGAAAAACTGCAAGCTTTCATTGAAATCTTTTCTAAATGCAATATTTTTACACTTCATTTAGACACAGTTTTAGTTGAACAATATCTCAGAACGTTTGGTTTGACCCAAAATAGATTTGGGTTGGGTTTTGGTTTTTTTTTGGTTCACAGGAAAAACTCAGATTTTGTTTTCAGTCAAGCCAAAACAACATTTTTCAAAACTAGCAGTGAACCAACAAGTCATCTTCTCCTCCTGTTTGTGAGCTGGGCCCAGGAGATCATTCTGCAGCATTTGATGAAGTTCACTGATGAGATTTCCCCCAGGATGATCAGAATGAGGGAAGGAGCACACTGTGCTCTTGGATCCTGTCAATGATTCAGGTTCGTTAAGAGGTTCATTAAAGGTAGGATTTGGATCTTGAATCCAAATTCTTGTGTTCAGAATTTGAAGTCTCAGATTTCAGGCCATTTTTTCTGCTTTAAGCTAAATGACATGAAAACTAACTGGCACACACATGCTGCTTGGGAGCGGAAGGCAGAGAGGAACAGAGAGGCTCCCAAAATGCAGTTCTCAGCTGTGCCAGCACAGGTTTGTTTCCCCCCCGAGCTCTGTCAGGAGACTGCAGTCTCTTATCTAGGCTGTATCCGTATCCGAATCAGCAGGTTCTCAAGGACTGAAACTAATGCTGGGTGACAGTGCAGATCCATTTCCCTCAATCAATTTACGGTGGTCGTCTATTTTTTTCTTTTCTTCTTTTTTCCTCTTATTTTTTTTCCTTTTTGTAAATTCCTTTTAATCTCCTCGTGTTTCTTGTGCAGATGAAATGCCATAGTGGATTTTTTTGTTTATGACTGAAGGATAAAACTGGGGAAAACCCCCTCAGTGTTATTTCAGAAAAGCTGTGATGCGCTTGAATGAAGATGATTTAGAGTTCTTCAGAAATGATTGGCAGTATACTCTATCAGGCTGTGGTGTCACAGCTAATTCCTGTGATTTCCAATGGCAACCTTTTAAAGATGAAATAATTCTTTCATCAGAAATATCCAGGGAAGTTGACTTTGCTTCCATTTTTGTTAGCAGTATCTAACACAGTAACACCTAAAAACATTTCTGGGATGGAGATATCTCCTTATAAAACCAGATCTGAACCCACCTCACCCAATATTGCCTCTAGTGCTGCCCATTCCAAAAGACTCTTCAGCTGTAAAATCTCCATAGTCAACATATATACAATGCCTCTTGCTTGCATCAGATCCCTTCTAATTAAAGAACGGCTTTAACCCCGAGGCAGTAGGTGTAGATATCCCTTTCAATGAAATGGGTTTAGTTATTCATTATGGGAGAAGAAAAACCAATAAAATTGTGCTAGGAGCCAGAATAGAGAATATTTTCTGTAAACAAGTTTTTATATTGGGGTTGGGGTGTCCTTCTTTTATGGTCAGAAGAGGAAGCTACTCACCTTTGTAAAAGCCTGACTAGTTGATAAGGGCACAGAGAGAGCTTTACTGTGATTGCAGAGGATCAGTTATGCAAAGCATGTGACCTTTGCTGGCCTTGAGGCATGATGCCTTCTTTGCACATCCCTGAAATAGTCATGGTTTATTACTGCAGTGTTGCTTCCTCTGTTTCTGTGGTCCATTCTGTGTGACACTTCAGTGACACTGCAAGAGGAGGGCTAGAGCTTCCTGGTAGATCCATTCGTGCAAGTCGTACATGCCGATGATGTGCATGCCCATTGTGCCATCCTGATTGCAGTGGCTGTCGCTAGCCTTTCTGGGCACTGCTCCTCTTCTCACACCACCATGGCTTCCTTCCTCACTGTTTTTTCCCCACAGGCTGATCCCTGCTCCAAGGACACCTCACTGACCCTGTCTCCCAGCAAGGACTTGCTGAGCGTCAGAAAGCCCTCAGTGGGACGCACCCACTCCTTGCCAAACGACAGCTACATGTTCCAGCCGCCGTACTCCAGCCCCTGCCCTGCCTCCCTGGGGGAGAGGAATCCTGCACATCACAAGTCCCAGTCAGGTACACATCTGTCAGCTGGGAGAATAGCAGGATATTCCAATAGCTATTCAGTTTTCCCAGGAATAACTGGGATCTTCCAAGCTATTCAGTAGGAGACAGCACATTGCCTTTGGTTTCCAGTGGGATGGTGGTGTCTGGACCTGCAGAATGGCTTTGCAAAGACCCTGCACAACTTGCAAGTCCAGACTGTTAATCCTTTGCCTCTGAACTCTTTGGCAGTGTGACAGTGAGCAGTTGGCCTGGCTCAGTGCTGGTTGTCCCCCTGCCTGGTTCCCCAAAGGTTACAGTCCATACCGTGTGGGCTCCCTCTGTCTTACCTGAGCTAGCCATGGCCCCAGAGCAAAAATCCCAGCAGAAAAAGATTTCCTCATGCCTGTTTTTTTGCAGCACTACCTATTCTGGCAGATTTTGGAAGCACCATATGGGAATATCTGTGAAAGATGGGAAAATGGTGTCTCTAAATGCCTGCAAAATGAACGTAAAAGTACTGAATTGAGAGGGCTCCCAGTGTGAGATGAATAGGAACATGAGAGAGTGTAGAATTGCCCTTCCCAGTGTGCGTGGTTGGGATACATGCCTTGGAGCTACATTCAGAGATATTCTTAGATACAGCATACTGCAGATACCAAGGGCTCTCTCTCTACCGGCACCTCTGTGCTTGTACTTGCAGCTGCCTCCTGGTGCTTATCAGTGTGCTTTCATTTACTGTGTCTGCTAAGGGTTACCTTCTGCTGGTGAGTGAAGGTAGCTGTCTGTAACTCCTGTGCGTGCCACCATTTTAGACATCTGCTACAGATAGGTTTTTTACAAGCATTGTCACTTGAAAGCTTCTAAGATGAAAATAATTTCAGCACTGTTCAGAATGGTAGGAGATTGGAGCAGATTAGAAATAAAATGTTGAAATTTGCATAGTAATAAGAGTTTTTGTGAGTAGTGACTGCTGAACATCAGAAAAAGATTGTGGACAGGAGGGAGGAAGATGAATCTGAGTTGTGAGAAATTACTGCCATAACACCAAATTTTCAAGGACAAGAGCTGCCCTTTGAAGAATCTGTTTGCAAATAATGCAAAAGGTACAGCTGAAATCCTGGTCAAATCCCACCAAAGTCAATAGCAGAACTCCCGTTACCTTTAGTGGAGCCAGAATTCATGGCTCTCTCTAACAGCTGAGGAATTTCTCGGCGTTATAATCTCTGACCATATATTTGCTACAGAGGGAATTTCCAGTGCTTCATTTTTGACCTTTAATTCAGATAAATTTGTCCTATCTTGAACAAAAACTGCACCAACTTGACCAAAAAGCAGGTGTTTTCTGAGTCACTTGTTTCTTCAAGTTGTCACTTCCCAGTTCCCAGCTTGGAGAACTAATCAGCCCCATCTGACAGCCCTGGCTTGGTGGGGGCAGGCATTGCACCTGGTCAATCCACAGGAAAAACTGTTCCACTGGGAGGTAGGAGAAGGATTTTGGAAAGGTAAAGCTGACATCTTATTTGTAACCACATTAAGCAATTAAAACCTTTTGTAGTTTTCTCCTGCTGGTGAAATTCCAATCATTCTAAGCAGGCCAAAGCGCTCAGAGGTGGGGAGGGTGCCCATATCTTGGCACATGCATCATTGTCCTGTTCCACCTACAATGTCACTGCTCTCCAGAGTGGGGGAAGTCACCCCTGCCTGCTTACAGTTTGTAATATTATAAAGTGCTGTGAAGATAGCAAAAGGTGCCAGGGGCCTCTGATAAATCACCACAACCAAGCCATAATATTTCAAGCTGAGAAGGGTTTTGTTGTCAGAAACACTGGCACTTGCAGGAGGCATTTGTTTGAATGCTCCTTCGTAATACGGCTGTTGTTCTGGGAAGGATTCCAGGACAAATGAGATTCTCTGGGATGTGGTCCAGGTTAAATGAATTGTTTTGAAAAACGTTGAGCCTGGGGGGGTGGTGGCAGTGAGGAGCATGCAGAGCTTCAGACCTTTCAGAAAAAGTAGCCAGCAACCACAAAGGGTCAGAAAGAGACTGGAGAGTATACAGTTCTTTCTCCTGGGATGCTGTGTGAAACTAGCTTTGATTGCTGCCAACTCCCATTCCCTTTTGCTGTTTCCAGTCTGTGTGCTGGTTTGGAGATCCCAGCAGTCGGTCTCCACATAGGCACAGGTGTGGAAACAGCCACAGCCTCTTTCTGGAGTCTTCCATACCTTGCTGTGCTAAGGTATGTGGCTGCCTGCAAAGTGATTGGCCCTAAAGCAAGGATGTAGAAACTGTCAGTCCAGATGAACTAGTTCATAATCTTCTGCTCTTAAAAGGAGCTAGTCCTAGTTTTATCAGGGGAAAATGCCAAGAAAAATTAATAACAGGCAATTCTGGAATAATTTATTAGTAGGTGGGAGTGTTTTCCCAATCGTGCACAGCCAGTTGCTGAATGCAGTGATTTTGCCATGCCTGTCTGCTCCCAGGTGCAACAGAGCAGTTTCCTCTGGAAGCTCATTGAGATTGGGATGCCATCCCCAGATGAAGATGTCACATTTCTGTCTGTTCTCCCTCTTGCAAGGTTCAAAGGCTTCGGTGCAGTCGCAGCCAGCAGACACCAGCTCCCTCCTGCAAATTCCAAAAGATCATTTTCACCATGTAAGAGCTCATGACCATGTGGTGAGGGAGAGCAAAGCCCAGGTTTCCCAGCAGGTGCACTCTCCTTCTGCTGAAAGGCTGCTCCGCAGACAGGTAAGCAGGCTTGTGATGAGGAACCTGCTGAGATTTTGTATCATCCCGTTTCCAGGTTAACCATGCTCTAAGTTCAAGGAGGAATTCACAGAGAAACCTCTGAAGAACTGTAATTCTCCTACAGAAATAACAAAAAAGGTTGATGGATTTTGATCTGAAAGCCATCCAGGAGTCTCCAAAGAATGTGTGTGATGAGTATCATCTCCTTTGGCAATATGCCCAAATGTTCTCCATGTTGTTAGCGCTTTATTTCTTTTTCACTCCTCTTCATAAGTGCAGCCAAATGCTCCCCAGGGGCTCCCTGGGGTTAAGGAACTAATTCTTAGCTGCTGTAATTTTCTCAGTGCTTGAATGAACACAGGGACTGCAGGCTCCCTCCCAGGCCACCCTTCCTATGGCTCCTCTGGTTTCTCAAAAAGGGGAAACTGTTCAAAGGAAGCTGGGTCTCTCAAAGCCATCCTGGAAATCAAACTGTTCTTACAGTGAGAATTGAAAAGTAAGGTGCTTTTGAATCTCCTGTGTGCTTTTGAAAAGCCCAAGTATATGCAAAACTGAACACATTTTATTTTGCAACTGGTTTTATCTCAATTTTTTGTCTGACATTGATTTCAATCCTGAATCAGTCAGAGATCTAAGAGATCTAATCAAAGATTCCACTCTGGTTGATTGGAAGCATAAGTTTAAATTTTTTTTTTTGTAGTGAAATACTTCAACTTGTGCTTCACTCTCACATTTTTAAGCATATTTCATTATGCAACTGAAGCAGGATCAGAGGCATGTCTGATTCCCAAACTCTGCTTTCTTCCGTACTTCCATGCCTGATTTTATATAAACAAAATAGATCAGTTCTGGTTTTTTCAGAAGCAATTTCATTCCTGCATGAAAATATTCCAATTTCTTTCATCTTTTAATCAACATTGACAAACTGGACTAGTTGATTCATTAAGCTCTAAAAATGAATGTGAAGTACCAAGGTTAACAATGACATTAGTCTCTAATACTCAGTTGACATAAGGAATTCCTCGCGTGGATTCATTAGCACAGGGCTGGCCAGCTACCCCAATCACCACTAATGGGGAAACTAATTGATGTCATGATTCCAGTTCATAACCACTCTCCCCTGCTCTGTAATGAATAACAGACCCATCCTTTTGAACTGATCTATCTAGAATAAACTGCAGTGTTAGCCATCTTCCTCAGCCCAATTTTGTTCATTACTTTTGAAGGCTTCTTTTTCTAAAGGTTTTCATATGTTTAAGTTCATTTATTCCCCTCCCTCCTCCCTCTGCTCATGCAGTGACATGAGCAAGCTCTTGGAGTGACAGTTCAGAGAACAGTGAGCTGATATGGTTCACAGGCTGGACTGATTCTTCTGAAGGTTAGCGAGGTGCTGCCTTGGGCACACTCCCGAGCAGCAAGGAGATCCCAGTGTGGCTGATGGGAGCAGTAAGGCTGATCCTGGCAACAGGACAGCATTGCTGCTACTGTTAATTGCAATCTAGATGGCCAGACACTGTGAAACTTAGTCCTTAAAGTGGCAGAATTCCCTTTACACCCCTGGCACTTCTGCTTGCTCAAGTGCTCTTTGCTTGACTCCTTTTATTGACACCACTATTTTCTTACTAGCACATCATAATAGCCCAAAGTAGCAAAGCATTTTGGTTTGCAGTACCCATTTTCCCTTACTGTTACGTATATTGCATGTAATTGTGATTTTTTTTTTCTTTTGTTCCTTTCCTTTCATTTCCTTTCCCCCTCATCCTCTCTCCTTTCCTAAATTCCTGTATAGATAAACCTTGTCCACCACATACCTGGTCCCTGCACTTTCCTCCACAATTAAAACCTGTGTGTTTGACCTCCCTTTCCCTCCAGAGTGCTGGAGAGTGGACACAGTCCCCACAGTAAGGTGCATATTAGGCTCCAGGAAGTTTGGCAATTAGTGATGTACTCCAGATGAAGATGAGTGGATCGGATGCTGGGAGAGAACATTCCCTGCTGAGGAACATGCTCCTTGGCACTGTGTCGCACAAAAGCTTTTCTCCAGGGGAATTCTACCTGAAATTAAAACTGCATTGATTTTCTGGTTCCAGGACTGTGTATCCAAGGTGTAGCTCACACCAATCTGTGGCTACTACAGGTGCACAACCCAAAGAGATGGCAGAGGGTCCTTTTGTTTTGAGACAAACCAGTTAAACATTTGTACAGTTACTGCTAGCAGCAACCAAAGATGCCTGTATCTTAGGGAAGGGAAGAGCTGGTGCTGACCAGTGCTGTCATTGTGTGCCACACAGGTTGGTGTACAAGCAAAAGTAATGACCATAATTACTTTTTGCTTCTGTATTTTACTTTTTTTGCTGTCTGTGTCTCTTCTCAGGATATGAATATTATTCCTTCCCTCAAACATTCACCAAAACTATGGGCTTTGAGGAGGCCAGAGTTAGCTCCACTCCTCACTGTGGTTAGTTGCCAGTATCATGCTGTAAAATTTTAGCTAGAAGGGATTCACAAGCATTGGACAAAATCATCTGCAGTGTGAAAGTTCTCTCAGCTCTCTCAGATGACAAAGGGAGCCCAACATGCAGATGGAGCACTAGGCTTGTGTGTTTTTGTGCATGCACATGTGCATGCAGCAGCTGATGAGAGCTCTGCCTGAGCAGAGATCATTTGGCTTTAACGATCCTTGCGGGACAATTTCTATATAAATTCTAAGATCATTCTGGGGAAATTCATCACAAAAGCATTCCTTAGCATAAGGAAATTCTTCTCCTTACGCTTCTCTAAAGGGCTGAGACCAGCTGCACACATTTCCTCCTAATTTATCTGTGACGTTTTTCATCTTTCAGATCATTTAAGAGTCTTCTCAAAGTGAGATTCTACCTTTAAGGGATAGTTAAAGTGGTTGATTTATAAACATTTTTGACAAAGGGTGCAGTGCAGTGAAAAGACAAAGCTTTCAAACCATGCTGTAGGTTCTCTCTGCCAGGAGGCACTGATGCTGCATACGGCTCAAGACAGCCAAGGCAAAATGTGCCTTAAGAAGCCTGGACTTAAGCATCAGAATAAGTTGAAATAATTACAGATCATTATTATTATTAGTCTAGGTTTGGACCCAGCTTTTCCAGCTCCCCTGCCATAATGCAGAGTCATGGCTCCAGCCTGGGAAGCAAAGCCAGGGACAGGCTGTCACCCTGCTGCTGGCACAGAGTGTGGTTTCTCTGGCATCCTGCTCCATGCCCTCAGCATCATCTGAACTAGAGAAGGGAATACACAGTCTGATGTGTACATCTTCCCTCTCCTGCTCATATCTGAGCTGCTAAAATGATCAAGGGCTTTGCTGTAGACCCTCATACTTCGCCTAACAGGAATCTGTCTAAGTCTGGGTGAGGGCATTCTGTTTCTGCAGCCCTCCATCATCAAAGAAGAAAGCTAGAGGCCAACCATTTGTGAGGAAGGAAGGTCCATATTCTGCTGTCACTTACACAGGAACAAAGCCACAGATCTCTGAAGCATGGGAATTGCTAGAACCCACAACACAGGTCCTTGTAGAAGTGAGTGGGTCTGTGCTGAGGTGTCTCAGCAGAGCTGAGTGCCCTGTAAATGCTGTTGTGCTTTGCTTGTACTAACCTTTGGTCTGTCTCTCTCATCCGGCAACTCCCCTCCTCCGCGCTCCGATACAGATGGCTATACGAAACGACTCTTTGGACAGCAAGGAGAATCTCCATACCGAGGTGAGTGAACTCTCTGACCCAAGTGTCCCTGCTGTGCCCAGGGAGGAGTCTTCAGTGGCTCTGATGCCCTCAGAAGCAAATGAGTTGGCTGCATGGAGCCGGATGAGTGTTCATAGGCAGCAGCTGTCCCACAACCTGTATAATATCTCAAAGCAGGCACCAGCATCGTGTGCTTGTACAGACTCGTATCAGGAGACGCCTGGAGATTCAGTGGACCAAGAAGTGTCCGAGATAAACAGCTCCTTGGAGCCTTTCTCTTCAGAAACTTGTACAGCCTCCAGTGCCTGTTCAGAGGTTCAGCCTCTCACTCCTAAGAGGAACATAGGCAATACCGGCAGCGTTACACTGAAGGACCTGAAGAAATACCACAGCGTAGACACCCAGGGTCTTCTAAAAAAACCACCCTCTTGGTTAGATGATCAAAGGAGACATTCAATAGAAATTTGTTCAATGGAAAGCAGCCCTCAGCACCATTCCACATCCAGCTCTTCTGGCTTCATAAGTCAGGTGGTAAGTGAAATGGAAAGCTTGCAAGGAACACGGCAGAAGAAAAAACTGAGCCCTCCGTGTATATCTATAGATCCACCTGAGGGACAGGGTTTGCTACCTAGAGGACCTCACAGCATCTCACCTGCTACTGGAGACGTTTGCTTAAGACGGCGAGCTCCATCATGTGAGTCCAAGGATTCGATGGATATAGGGGATTCCTTGCTTCCAGACAGTATGTCAACATCTCCTAGCCCAAAGAAAGACTTGTTGACACTTCCTAGCTTTTCCTTTGATCAGACGGAAATGGATCCCTGAGTCACTCTTCTGTTGGTGCCAAATGTTTTCTTCCTTTAATCTATTAAAAAAAAAAATAATTAAAAAACTGTATTCCAAAATGGCACTGGGTATAAAATTTCCAAAGAGAGATTAAAGAACCAGCTGGTTGGAAGAGAGGTTAACCTATATCACGCTTACCTAAGCATATCTTCTGCTTAGGTAAAAGCAATACAATGTGCAGAATCTATATGTATATTATATTTTATTAAATTAATTCAATCTAGTATTGCAGGATGTAGTACATTTTGTGACTAAAGACTCATTTAATTTTCTTCTATTTTATGTATCTCAGAATATTTCTGAGGTAGATTTGGTTTTTATGAATATTTTAACCTGAAAAAATATATATTTAATCCCTTCCCTTTTTTGTTTTGTTTTGTTTGGGTTTCATTTTGTTTTGCAAAGCACAAAATGTAGCCAATTAGTGCATTACAGAGGAAATGTATCCCACAGTCAGCAGTAAATAAGGATTATTTAATGTAATTTATTTTTCCCCTTGGACTTGAGTGATATTCTGAGGAAAAGGATTGTTTGGGTAGTGTAGAAATGCAGTGGCAGGTTTTTAACAGAGTAATATTCCAGTCTTGCATAAAGTTGACACCCAGAGCAAAAGCAAGTGCACAAACACAGGAAGGTAGAACATGCTGATAGATGTCTGAAGGTGGTGGGTGACTGTGGAGCCCTTTCACTGTACTTGTCACTGAGTTACAAAAGGCTCCTACAGATCACCCACTGGGGACTCACCAGATCCTGTCAGCAGCTAGAAACTGAGGCAACAAAAGCTGGTGGTCACTTCTAAAATGTTTTCCAGTGTCTCCAAGCCAAACTGCTGGTGCTGCTGAAGCTCTGCACCTCTGTCAGCCTCTGTGGGCAGTGGAGCTCTTCCTGTGCACGCATGAGGCCATGGCTAGGACGTGCAGAGGGTGACTTGGGTGCAGCCATGGCACAGCAGTGGCCTGGAGCACATCTTTAAAGTCAAACTCTTGCTTAAACTGCCTTGAAGGTGATCAAATTTAAGTAGTTCTTGAAAATTAAAATATTGAAACCTTTACAATTAAAATCATATGCTGAAATGTCAGAATCGAGGCCTACTGCAAGTTTCTTTACAGATTACATGTAAGAAACTCTGCAGGTGCTGAAATGACTGCTGGTTTTCAGTGCAAATGTCAGGGGTTTTGCCGTCAGTGCTAGAGTTGATTTCCATACCCTGACTGTAATTTTATTTCCAATCTATCAAAGCCTTAAGCAGCAACACCGTGATACAAAGCAGATAAAACCAGAATTCATGTCCATACTCAATAACTTGTCCTTAATGTCAGTCATCTCAGAAATTAACTGTTTCCTTCTGTGCTAACACCTCTGCAAAAGTAGCCTGTGAACCTGGGCAGCACAGCCTGAAAACCAGAAGGGGCTTGGTCAGGCTGAGCACCTCCCACTCCTCACAGGACTGAGAGAAACCAGACGTTAACTTCACCCAACCTCCGTGAAATCACATTAAGCTGTGGGCTAAATAAGTCTTTGCAGGTATGGTTTGAAGTGTGTGAGTAGTCACAGGTTTAATGCTGCATCCATGGATAAGGCTTTGCTGGATCCTGTCTTTAAACCAGCACAGGAAAGAGGAGAACTTGTGCTAATTCTGTCAGTCAGGAGTTTAACTTTCCGAGAACTGCTGATCTTTTCAAATCACTACAACATGTTGATGTACAGCCTTTTATCCATCCAGAGATTAGACTGTTATGACTACATGTATCTGCGTTAGCTCTGAGCAGACACACAAGAGGAAGATGCTGTTTATACCAACAGCCTATGTGAGATCTTAAGCGCCTTTATTGTCACTTGAGGACATTCACTCCATAAAAATCTCCACTGATTTACATATCCTGCAGAAATGTAAGGGCTTTCAGCAGGAAGTCCGGCAATCAGTGTATTTGAAGTAGGAGAATTAACATTCTGTACTATTTACTGCAGTTAGATTAATTCTTGGCCGGGGCATTTTTCCCCTCTCCAGCACGGGCCCACACAGAGACCACTCTCTTTGATATGCCAGTCCAAGTCCAGAGTTAAGCCCATTTAAAGCAATGATTTCAAATAAACCTTTCATCAGTTCTTCCCCCAGATCATATTTAAATAAATAATAAAATTACAGTGTATTAAGCCTGAGAAATATTCTTAATCCCTTTTTGGTTTTATACTCATAATGAGCCTTAGCTTCTCCTTTCACCAAATAATTTGGGAGAATGGCTAGGATACTCCAGTTGCTGACCCTGATTCCTTAATGACTGGGATTGTGTTTGCATAGCTGGAATGATACTACTCACACAGTTCCTTCCTTGCAAAATTCCTATGGAGCATTTTAGCTTGAAATCATGGCACAAAAAGGTGAGGTGATGTTAATCCAAATGTAACAGAAAGCCTAAAGACTTTTCTCTTGTCAGCACTTGGGGTTTGCTCCCTGACGAGGCTTGTGGAAGTAACAANTTATGGCACCAGGGGCCACAGGAGACCACAAGGGATTGTCAGACTGTGCCTGAACAAAAAGTTTACATCCTATGTGAATATTCAGTAAAGACTAGCCAGTAAAAAAGACTCTAGCATGATGCATTCAGGAAAAGGAATCCATGTAAAATAGTTTTCTAAACTGGGTAAGTTTTTTCTAGATGCCCTTTTGAAAGACGAATACAGATGTACTGCAGTATGTGCAATAATCTTAAGATAATTTTAAATACCTTTGGGGGTTTTATAGAGTTTGACTTTTTTTAAACAAAATGTACAAAATCCACAGGAATTCTGTAGAATGGTTATGTTGATAGATCTTTTTATATTTTTTTAGAAATCTAGAGAAATTGTTAAAAGTCGGCATAGCATCTTGGGAACAGAAGCAGCTCTTAACAAGAGGTTTCCTTTCCTTAGCCTGGAGCCAGACCTACTATATTACAACACATATAGCCTAGGTTCAGAGCCTGCTTCCAGGTCACAGTTAGGTGTAAGCAGCTAAGCTCAAGTTGGGCAATGTTGCAGTGCTATTACTGTTGGAGAACTGTACCCATATAAAACATCCACCCTCCAAACCCAGCCCCTGTCGATGGTCAGGTAGTTGCATGGCTATCCACTTCATTCAAGCACACTAGCACTTTACTACTGTGGACTTACTGTATACAGGTGGGAGGAAGATATTCTGCTATTGCCAGTCTGACACATGAGGGAAAAGAGATGGCAGATGTGTGTGGGAATATGTAGGTTCTGTTCTTGCAGCCCCTCACACATAGAACTGATTTTTCATAGGTCAGTTACAGGCCATTTATACTGAAGATATTCTGGAGGAGGGCAAAGAAAACACTGTTTTTGACTTCTGTGGATTGCATTCAGCACAAGGTGTATTCAAGGAGAAAAAAAATATAACAAAAAAGAAAACAAAAGTGTTACCACTGTAAATTAGACTCTGCCCCAGCCTCCCCCTTTCTGCCCCTTTGGCTATAATAACCCCTGTGCACTATTAGCAAGGTGACTAGAGTAGGCACAGTACCATTGCAATGTCCGTAACGACCTAGTATATATTAGAGAACTTTGTATTTAATAGTTAATATATTGTTATACTCTATCAGGAATATAGAGGCCAAAACAAGCTCTTTTTGGTCAGGGCAACAAAAGGTGGTATTCGTGGGGGTAATTGGGTTAAAATGTTCCTTTTTATAAAAAGAAAAAGAAAAAAAATGAGTGTAAATCTTTACAAATGACAAAACCAAATGCGTCCTATTAAAAGCTTTTGGAAAGAAAACAACTGAGCACTTCCCTTTCTGTGCGGTGCGCAGAGTTCTGCTGCCCTCTAGCGGGCTCGGGGGGG
>VWZO01000956.1:0-84517 GCA_013396975.1 Bucco capensis | reverse complement strand
CCGGAGTTCCCTGGCCCCGCGGCATTCCGCGTGCAGGAGGGGCAGGAAGGGCCCTGCGGGGCAGTGCAGCACCTCGGGAACTGGCTTGTGTCCTCCTAGCTTCATACTGCAGAAACAGCGCCGTGTTGGGACGGGGGGAGAAAAATAATTTAAAAAAAAATTAGGATTTCTGGTCCTGTGGGGATTTTCAGCCACTGAATCTATAAAAAACTTTCCTAGGGTAGGAGGAGAGGAGGGACAACTCCCAGGCTGGGGAGCACCATGCCAGCCACTGGAGCCACACGCTGCTCTGTGCTTGTGGGAGCTGCTGGACGCCAGGCCGCTGTGTACCTCAGCTGGCATTTCCCCTCCCAGCAGCGTGGCCTGGTCTTCTGTGAGGTCCTCGAAGACAATAGCTCATCCAGGGGCAGCCCTAGGGCTGTCTAACATCTCAGAGGCTGCATGGCAGCAGCTGAGATCATAGAATCATAGAATGGTTTGGATTGCAAGGACCTTTAAAGATCATCTAGTCCAAATCCCTGGCAGTCAGCAGGGACATCTCCAGTTAGAGCAGGTTGCTCAGAGCCTCAAAACAACCTGACTTGGAATGGTTCCAGGGATGGGGCGTCTACCACCTCTCTGGGCAACCTGGGCCTGTGTTTCACCACCCTCACTGTAAAATGAGATGCTTGCTTTTCCCTTCACAGGCTTATGCCACCTTTGAAGCACATGTAAAGGACAGAGCCCAGCTCACAGTCCTCCCTGTGTCCCTCTCCGTGCCAGTCCTGTGTGGGCTGTGCACTCCCACATAGCAGCCACGATTCATCCACAACCTGTGCGCTTGAGCTGGTGCTTAACCTTGGCTTGGCCTAGCATGGGAGGAGGATATTCAAGGAGGCCTTGTGCCATCCTAGGTGGCTTGTGCTGAGGGGCTCAGAGGTTCCATGAGGTTCCCACAAGCTGGGGAGTGTTGCGTCTGCCACAGCTTCTATTACCTTCTCTAGGGACTTGAGAGCATGTTGATGGACTGATCTAGCAGGTGAGAGAGAGAGATGCCCAGTGCAACCCGAATCCAGCTGCTCTTGGCTGGAGCAGCTCTAGGATCAGTTTAGGGCATTGTAGGCAGTTCTCATCATGTCTAGATTCTCCTGCTGAGTGCTCTCAGTATGAAGTGTAAAAGCACTGGGTGAACCTTCCCCCCACAGTGAACAGAATGACTTGGCAGTGCAGCTTCGGGCCAAATGCCGTGTGCTTCCAAACCCCCTGTGCTGGCATTCCAGGGAGCTGCCCGCTCTGTTCTTCTAGACAGGGACATCTTGCCTTCCACTCTTTGCCTATGGAGCCACATAGCTGATCTGTGTCCAAAAGCAGAGCTGTTGGTAGAAACTGGGGCTGCAAATTCCCACCCCATTCTCTTATCTGTTTTGTCATGGAACTTCTAAACTGCTCATTGTGCTGTCCAGAAATGAAGCAATTAAAGTTAAAACCTCTCCTGCAAGAAGAAAGATGCACACTGTATTCAACACCATTGACTTTTGAGAAGCACCAGCCTGAAATCTGCTGCAACTTATGCAGTGTTGACTTCAAGCAGAGTTTGTTACAAGTCCACATCTTACATGTGTTAGAACAAGGTGCCATCCCCTTTCTTACAGAGTACATGGATAGGGCCTTGCTATAAATGCTACCTTGGCAGCCTCTTTTTCTTACCATCTGTAAAATGTGACACCTCTGTGGGTCTTGGAAATGAAGCTGAGCCTCTGCTTTTCCAGGCAGAGAAAGAAGGTGATATTTATAGTCAACTAATCATAAAACTGTGACTTCCAAAACTGCACAGGCTCAAGCCTTCCCCAACCCTCCACTCCAAACATCCTTCATACACATTTCTTCAGGATTCGGTCACGCTTCATTTTGCTTTTAGTGCTTTGCAAATCAGCATGAGGTGCAGCATGAGAAGAAGTCTGCCTCATACCTGGCGCTGTGCTTGCACAAACAGCTTCTCCCTCACGTTACCTCCTGTTCTGGCCCAGCCAATTGCTCTAGCTGGTAGCTAACTCTCTGCTGGGTGTGCCTTGTAGGCACTTTGTGATTGCACTGTCTTGACCTACTCTAAGCATTAGCAGGTGAAAAGTCCTTCCCCGTGCAGCTGGCATGGAAAAGAGGATGCAAATACATTACTAAATGAACCCAGATCAGATCTTGCCACTCCCTGGAATAAATGCCCACTGAGAAAAGGTGTGTTCGTGACCCCCCTGACATTAGCACCCAAGCTGCCATTTAATTTTCCTGCACAGCCAGCCTGCATTTGGGAGAACATCACAGGAGTAATGACATGATCTGGGTACATCCATCTTCCTTCCCACCGTCAAAAACAAACAGGACCAAGGTGAACTGCCTGAGATAGTGCTTCAGGCTCCACTTTGCACCAAGGTCAGCAGAATCCTTTACCATGGCCCTTCCCAGGAGCTTTTTAAGCTTTCCCCTCCCATGTTGTCTGAGACTTTAATATTGCCTTAATTCCTACCTTTGATTTTTCCCTTTCTGCTAGTCTGTTTTGCCAGACAGCACCTGGAAGCCAGTAATTACACTACAAAGTCCATGCAAGCCAGCAGGCTCTGCTGTGAGGTCCAGACTGGCTGCCTGGTGGCTCTCCTTGAGTTTGTGTAGGGGCATGCAGGGGCAGCTGGCACTCCAGTTGGCACCCACTTTATAAGTACCATGCCTGTTTAATGACATGGACTGCTCCTGGAGGCAGAAGCTGCCCACCATGAGTTAGGAACATGAAGCAGGAGGCAGATTCGTTTACGGCTCCCTCCTCTAGGGTCCTATGAGACACAGGGAAATTCCCTAATACAGGACCTTTCTCTGTGGATTCTTGTCACCATTAACAATTCCTCCAAAGTCAATAATTTAACTAGGAATTAATTCACACTGCACAGGTCAAGGCAACTATGCAGTACACTGATAAAATAAACCTCTCCCCTCCTGTACACACAGCATACAGTAGCTGTTCTTGAGGTGCCTCTGTACCTGTGGCATCTTACAATGCCAGACCTGGTCTTAATTTAGGGCATGTCCTCAAACTGCACCTCAGTTCTGCAACTTGGTGCAAGAAACACAGAGGTGCATGTTCATGTGTCAAGAGAGATCAAGTTCTCAGCACTTCTCTTGGAGCAACTTCTCTCACAGGTTGTTAGAGGAGAGGAGGTTTAAAGATCTGTAAAGGACTAGCTCCCACCTATTACTGACTTCTTTTAAAACTGCTACTGTGGTGTAATTTCCTGAACAAATGTTTGGATGTAAGACTTGCAAGGACCACTCATGCTGTCCATAGAAGATCTCATTCACCCCGCTGACCAGGGCTCCTCTAGTATTTCCTTCGGAGGGTTGTGATGTGATTGTGCTGATGAACCTCAATCAGTCTCTCTTCAAATCTTGTGGGCAATTCCCCAAAATCTTTATCTTCCCATGCTAATAAGAATTGCATCCCTTTAGCCAGATTGTAGTGAAAGTCTAAAACAAATTCTCATCATTGCTTGTAGGAAGCATATGGCCTCCTCTGATGGTATTCTGAGTGGGTGTCACCCCGTGTGTCCTCAGTGGTCTTCATAAAAGATGAGCAGAATGTTTTTTCTGTAGGGATGAAATATTTTCAGGACACACCAATACTTTGTTTCTCATCTCTTGTCCATTCTGGTGAGCATTTTTGACAACACCCTTTTGCCTGCTGGTTCCTCATCTTTCAGCGAGGAGGGAAAGTTAAACTCATAAAATATTTAAGTAGATTTGTGGCAGCAGGGTGCTTTATGTGAGATGGTGTTATTGAAGCAGATGCTACAGCAGGTGGATGAACAAACAGCAGGTGCTGGGAGGTCAATAATACTGTAGAAGTCTTGCCCAAGAGGAAAGCTGTGCATCTGCATCATGGGGAGGTGAAATCCACATTGTGTCCAAGGTGCTACACTACAAAATCTATTAGTTACACATGTACCTGAAATTTATTGACTGAAAGCTTTTAAATGTAGATCCACACCACTGTTTGAATTGCATGTCTATAGGGGAAGCAATCAGTATGAAGGAAGACTCTGCAGATGGATGCGTTAGCAGATGCAACTTTCATTTAAGTTCTGCTGAGGTAACCACACTCCACACTATTCTAAAGAGGAGATAATGAATGTCTCCAAGATGCTAATGTTAGACTGAATGGGATGGATGGTTGTGGTACCCAAACCCAGTGGATGCCCCAGCTCTGCACAGCCACCCTGGGAGACTGTCCCTCAGCCTGCCCTTCACTTGTGTGTGGGGACTATCAATGTTCCCCTCCAACAGCAGGGGTCTGGTCCCAGCAGGTCACACTGAACTGGGAAATGCTCTCCTAGGGGCTTGTTCCTTCCATAGGGAGGTCACCCCTGGAAAGCAATAAGTCACATCTTCGCAGTGGTGCTCAGGCTTTTGGGGCCAGAGGGGGACTGCGGCAGACCCTCTCCATCCCTGTGAGGGCACCGAGGATGCTCGTTTGAGGGACTGCATCAGGTGGTCCGGGGGCTGGTATTCAGCCTCCTTCTGCCTACCCTGCGGCTGAGAGGACCCCTCAGGCCTTCCGGCGGGCACCCCCGCCCTTAAGGGGTGAGGGCGGTGGCTCCGGTGCCTCCCACCGCCTGCGAGGAGGTCAGGAGGGGCCGCGCCGGCCCCGCCCCGCCCAGGAGGGAAGGAGCCGGCTGCTCCTCATCACCGGTGCCAGCTCTAGGCCTGGAGGAGGCTCCGCGCCTCTGCCACGGCCATGGAGGTTTTCTGTGGGTCCCGCTTCTGGGTAAGCAGCACGGCTGGTGGTGCCGCCTCCCTCTCCCGCTGCCCGCTGTGGAGGAAGTTGTATGGGAAGGTTTGCGGGAGGGCCCGGGGGACGCGGGGATTGCCGTGGGGCGGAGAAGCGCTGTGCCCTGCTCTGCTGCCGCCGAGAGCTTCCCCGCCGAGGGGACCGTGTGCTCTCCGCGGCGAGTCTCCGCGGCAGCCTCGGAGGGACTGAGCTACGAGGCTGCACCTTCCGCTGGCTTGCCGAGCCCCGGCGGCTGGAGTCCGGGGAGCGGACGGGGCAGGGGCTGCTCCCGCGCCCAGCTGAGGAGCGGGACCGGGGGCAGGGCCGGCAGCGCCTTTCCTGTCGCGATTCGGCATCTCCCGACCAGGGCTAGGACTACCCTAGGCCCCGGGGGACCCTCCCCAAGACTCCAGGCCACGCCACAGATCCCTTCCCGCAGGAGATGTGTGCGATGCTTCCTTGCAGCTGCAGTCTTCTTCTGGAGCTCGTAGCGATGACCCCGGCTGTTGCCGCCTCTGAGAGGTCCTGTTTTAGCCTTGCTACTGCTTTTCAGGATCACTCTAAGGAATGGGGAAAGTGCTGCCTGTGAAGTGCTTTGTTACTGCTTAGGAGTGATGAGTTGGTAGCAGCCAAGAGTGGTCACAAGCCTCAGAGGCTTGGTATGACTTATGTCAGTATTTGGAGCCATCACAGGGTGATTGCAGCAGACACTGTGTCTGTAGACAGAAAAGTTTCGAAGTTGCTGCCACGGTATCCTCAGATAGTTAGTGTGGAAATGCTGTTCCAGGCAGTGTGGCACAAGGAGCTCCTTTCTGTGTGGGGCAGGCTGGTACTCCAGAGCAGGTGAAGCCATGGGGAGCTGCCATGCAGAAATCAAAAATTTTGCATGTCTCTTTCTCTTGTATTGATTTAGCTCAAAGGAGGGTTGGGTTTTTTTGGAAGAGAGATGAGCAGGAATGAAAAGGAATGTCTGAAAGTGGATCAACACTAGAAAGCTGTTAAAGGACAACAAGAGCAATTGGCTGTGAGAACTTAATGCTCATCTCCATTTTCAGAGAAGTAATTATCTTTCAAAAACTGTCCCAACATAACTTTTTAAAAGAGAACTTGGGCTCCTAAGCCCATTGGTTACATTTTATTTGTTCATTTTCAGACTTTACTTTCGAGCACAACAGTTGGCAGATAGCTTGCTCAAACAAGTATATTCGCTAAACACTTAAGAACAGGAACAAGCACAAACGTATCATCACTGCTCACCACTTTATGGACTGCCTCGAGAAGCATGTCTTAGCTTCTCAAGGAAGGCTTGTGGTGCAACTGCTTTTCATGGCCAGAGCTATTGATAACAGTTTGTTGATACATTAATGTAAAGTGATTAGGCAGTTTGTTGGTTGTAGGTATGAAGTAAATCTCTCATTCTGCATTTCCTGCAGCCCTGTTCATTCCCTTTGCAGTGCTGGGTCTAGTGCTTGCTGCACTCAGGTAGTGCAGCCTGGTTTCAATATTGCCAAGGCTTTTCAAAACTAGATTTGCTGGAAGTAGTATAAAGGTAATCCAGGGAAGTTATTTTAATTAATAAACGTTTATATACGGCATAAGTGATGAAGAGATCTAAATGTGTTTAAGAATAATTAAGAATGTCTTCAATCTTGCTCAAAGTAATACTTCAAATGTGATTAATGCCAGTTGATCTATAAAACATTTTGCTCGAAATGTCAATGGGTTGGGGTTTTTCTGTTTGTGCAAAGCAAAATAATTTCCTATTCAACCCATTTTAGAAATAAGAAATTAAAGGAAATGCTGTAGGTCCCATTAGGAATCTATAAAAGCTTCTGTCTCCCAGCTACTGCTTTACCTGTTGAACATGGAATCAGCAATCACTAATACAACGATAGGATATTTATAGATTAAAAAGCATCAGCCAGAACATTATTTTTAATAAATGCGGTATGAACAGTCTCTTCATCTGAACACTTAGAAGCACACAGTCTGCTTCAGCTGAGAACTGGAAGCTAATTGTTAGTATCTCCTAGGAGTGTTCCCATGCTAGGTGCCTTTTGGGAGGAGATGAAAGTGATAGCACATACCCACACAAAGCAGTTAGGTATGTTATTTACTATTGCCCATAATTGCCTCCTCTTTATTGGGTCACATATTTACTGTGTGACAGTAAGTGTGCTAGATAGATGTGCTAATGTGACCCACAGTCTCTCTACTTGAGAAGCAGATACTGGTGAATTTTCATTTACTTGTGGCTTATGTCCTCCACTGTTGGAAAGCATGAGTGGCTCTTTTGAGAGGACAAAGTGATCTCCTAGGGAGTGTTTGCTGCAAAAGTGTTTTGGCCTAGCAACTAAACAACATGAGCTCAGGAAACTGAATTCTGTTCTGTAAAGACGTGTGTCAGGCTCACTGTGTGAGAAATGGCACTGTGGCTGCTGTGAGGATAAAGCATGAAGAGGCTGGGTACTGTTGAGATGATGGGTCATAGAAACACCTTAGCCTACAGAGTGCCTAGGCTTAAGCAGCAGCTTGTGGTTTTGGTGTTGAGGTTTTATTAACATGATAAATAGGAAATGGGAGTACAAGTGATAGAGCACTTCAAAGAGGAGACCACAACTCCCAGTCAGTTATGGATGAGATCCAGGCATGTTCCTTTTGATCCTGATTAGCTGACAGAGCTCAGTTTCCTTGCCTGCCCTGTGTCCTGATATCCTGACATATGTCGTCTTTTTCCTTTTCCCTATCCCACGTGGGTGCTGGCTCCTTCATCCAGAGGCTATTGAGTAATTCAACAGGAACTTGGAGCAACTCTCAAAAGTAAACAATACCTCAGCCTTGTCTTTGAGGTAGTCTCATAGAAGCACCTTTGACCTTTAGGTTTGCAGATATTCCTTCACCTTGAGTCATTCTGTGAAATCTTGGTAGATTTGGACTAAAAGTCACACTGCTTTCTGGAAGGCAACTTTTGTGCTCTGTGGGCTCACGGTTCCACAATTCTCCCCTCTCATGGTTTCCCCTTTTGCCTCCTCATGTATCATGCTGAAATTTTGTGTCACTGAAGATGACTTAGGATAGCCGCAGGAAGGAAGAAATGTTTGTTTCAGCAGATCAGTGTACTTCTTGTAATGAGTACAAGTTCATTTAAAAAAATAACCACAATTTATGTGATTTGCCCCTCAGTTAATAATAAAATATGGAATTTTGATCATTCCATTATATTTTCAACTGAATTAGTTCCAGTGGAGGAATAATGAAGCAAAAGATGGTAGCTGGTCATTCCAGAGGAGAGATTCTGCAGTAGGATGGTGTGGTCCAGACTGCCTGTTCTTTATTAGCTTCCTCTTCTGCCACATCTGATAAACAGAATCTTCAGTGTTTATCTATACTTAAATGTGATACAGATCTGCACATAATCCTCAACTACACCCAACTTCAGGTAACTGAGACCCACTTCTAAAAATTGTAATGTATTAAAATGAAGAGACTATTACTGTTTAAAATTTAATTTTAAAAAAATTCCTTTGAGAAACCTATTAACCGGGATATTTGATTTTTCCAGTAAGCTAGGGCTCCATTTGTCTCCTGGTACTGCCGTGAGTATGGAGGGCCACAGTATTTGGCTGAGCTGGAGGAGAGCATAGTGACAAGCAGCCAGAGATCTTCCCAGGAATGCTTTTGTACAACCAGCAGCCTTGATTCTGTGTCAGTCTTTGTGAGCTGGCACCTTGTCCCTGTGCTAATCTCTCAGCAGCCTGAGAGATGAAGTCAGTGTAGTAGATCATTTACAGTAATGTCACCTGCTGGTGTCAGAAAGCTTTGAGCTAGAACACAATAAGAAATGAAGGAGGAGAAGAAAAACTGTTTCACAGGAGTTGTTTCAAATGTCGAAGTCATTTAGTTTCAGAAGTAATGATTGTTATTCTTTCTGAAACTTTTTGAGAATATATTTGACACTCTTGCAGTTAAAAAATAAAATCCTCATTTCTTCCTTTGCTCTGTCTCCTTTCTCCCCTAGCTGAATGACTTGCAGAATCTCCCCCACCCTCTTATATGTGCAATTGTTTCTCATTTCCCTTTGTTATTATGTACATTTGGAAACATGGAAAAATGAACAGGGAGAAGTCTCCATGTTCTGGGTATCAGTAAGGGGAGGTGATAGCCTCACCAACAATGTGAGCTGATGGTTCTCACCAACAGTTTCTCCTACAGGAGATAACATTTCCATGTTTGTTTCCTGCAGGGAAGCATTGTTACTTTCACTTACTCACTTCCCTATCTTTTTAGTCTTCTAGTGTACCTTCCCAGTCATCTTTCCAGTTTGACTTCTAGTCTGAAATAACATGTCAGCTAGTGATAACTGACAGAGAATCAGTGATATGGCATCTGTTAACCTTGGGTAGAGTGTGAAAGGTGTCGACACAGTGGCCTTCACCCTACCAGCAGATAAGCAATGAACTTGTGTTTCCTGTGCTTTCCCTGATTCCTTTTGCACTGTAGAAATGTAGAGAGAGACATATTAATTTAACCATTCAGTGGTGATAACTACTTGAGATTGCAAAAGATACTGTTAGTCTTCCCTAGAGTTTGGAAGCTTTCTGTTGCCGGCTCTTTGAGGAGCATTGCTGCAGCATCAGCACTCTGCTGGGTACAGCCAGTGCGAGGCACTTCTGTTTTAAACTTCTGTAGTGGAGCAGGAGTTGGTTTACATTTAAATCCCAGACCAGAACCCCCATTTGTCTGTCTCAGCAGGCTGTTTAACATCATCCTTGGTGCTGGGGAAAGAGATAGACATGAATTTCCCTGTTCCTCTTGTTCAGCCTAGCTCTAGGCTTTGTGTTTTTTCCCTGTTTCCTTTGAAAGCTGTAAGGGATAATGTGCAAAAAAAACCCAAGATGTGTTGCATTGAACCTTTGTTTCCTTTAAAGGCACCATCAGTTCTAAGGAGGACCTCTTCAATAGCAGTGCTCTTTTCCAGAGGGGAAAGTGTAATAGACACTACTAAGTATTAGAGAAGATTTAATGTTTCTCAGAGCTTCCTCTGTTAAATACCTTCCTTAAATGAAGATCATGTATGTAAAACTGTTTATCCAAGTAGTACTGGGTTTGGCTGAGATGGAGTTAATGTCCCCATAGCAGTCCTCAGAAGCACTGTGCCTTGAGTTGAAGATAAAATGTGATGTTGTGACTGTTGTAAGGCTGGCACAGCACCACGGGGATCTTGGGAGGGGACACAACTGAGACAGCTGACCCAAACTGACCAAAGGGCTATTCCATACCATATGATGTCAGCTCAGTGATAAAAGGCAGAGGGAGGGGAACATCTGTGGGAAGAAGACGCCTGACCCCCAAACAACCATTATGCGTTTTGGAGCCCTGCTTCCCGGGAGAGGGCCAGATATCACCTGTTATGGGAAGCAGAGACTAAAGCTCAGGTTTGCTCATTCTGGCTCAGAATGAGTTGTTTAGGATTGGAATGGATGTTGGCTGTCAGTGTGGTGATTTACAAAGCCATAAAGTGGAGCTGCCAGCTCCTTGAAAACAGATCCAGCTTGGTAAGAGGTGTGGTAGGAAACACAACTTTCAGATTCCCAGATTTAAAAGTAGTAATAATAATTGATATCAGAGTCTCTGCTAGATGGCACATGGCATAGCAGCATTAGTCCACTCTTAGGGAGAGCAAGTAATTTATGTGGAATGACACTACTTAAATATTTTAGGTACTGTCTTCTAACAGGAACCCTCTCATTGTATTCAAGGATGGAAAGAGTGTGCGCTCAGAAAACACCAGTTTGTTGAAAGGGAAACTTTTAACAGAAACAGATCTGTTCCAGGGAAGCTTGTTTATCTGGTTCAGGATGGAATTGGACCTGGGTAAACATTCCAAAGATAGCCAGTGGTCAGGTCTGTCACCTTAGACATAGGATTCTCCTTCACCCATGGAAGTGGTAGGCTCTTGTTGGTCATCAGGTGGGTGCTGCTGCTTGTACTTCCACATAATTTTGGAAGGGTTCCACTTACATTCTCAAGCATAATTCAAGCGAATCCCAAAATTTTACATGTGTTTTTAGGACAGAATTTTTTGTTTCTGGCCAGCTGTATTTATGTGTTCAGAAATGCAAGTCCTCTGCCTTGTTTAAGTAAGAGTTAAGGCAAACCTCTAAATGGCTTGGCAGC
This sequence comes from Bucco capensis, assembly GCA_013396975.1. NCBI lineage: Eukaryota > Metazoa > Chordata > Aves > Piciformes > Bucconidae > Bucco > Bucco capensis. The sequence goes on along the minus strand of VWZO01000956.1, from coordinate 73,551 downwards.
CATACAGTCTGTGTCTTGGATACAACAGTCAGCTTGTGTTCAGTCTGAAGTTAATGGACATCTGGGGCAGTTTCTAGGTGGCTGTCAGACAGAAAGCCATTTCTGGACATTTTGGTTGTACAGGAAAGGTTTAAATTAAGAGTGCTGCTTTCTTCCCTGCTGCCAGTACCTTTCCCCCTAAATAATCTTTGGTTTATTCTGTGCCCAACTTTCCTATTTCCAGGACTTTTTCCAGCAAGCAAAAGGAACACAATTGCAAACATGGTCAGTGCATTGCTAAACCACCTGTCATTTAAAGAGGAAATCAGTGTTTTGTTTAGGAAATGATAGTAGATTAACTCCTACTTTGCAACTGAAGAGCTCTTGGGCTTCAAAGTTCTAGAGGTTATCTCCTGCACACACACACACACACACACACACCCCCCCCGGAGTAAAAGATGCTGAAATGTTTAATGATGAGCCCAAAATGGGTGCTCTTGAAACTTTATCTGTGTTTCTGGTGCCAGAGATGTGCTTGCTGGAGAATACAGAAATAGTTTCAGTGTAAGGCTGGAGTTTGGTTTGGTTTGGATCTTGTATTTGAATTGCAGTGTAATTCCTCTGTGCTGTTGTTTTGTGACTGAGGATTTCCCTAGGTCTGGGCAAACCTGTCTAGGTAAATAGGAATATTTTATTCCCCTGGCCCATGCTGGGTGCTTGCCTGTCTCCAAAGGAGCCATTTCTCAGCTGGCATTGAAGGGCTCAGTTTGATTGTACAGCTGATGGATTGGTGTCAACCTTCGCTGTCAGGGGTTCCATTGTGCCAAGGCTGAACTACTGAGTTCAGCAAACCATCCTGCAACCTGCCAAGGCTTTGTAGTTACATCACACTTACAAGCTCTTTGGTGTGGATGTGGACTGACGTGGTGAGGGATGTCCCTTCCAACAGATCATCACCAAGATGAGAAGATCATTCACAGATTGTGGATCTTCAGTTCTCCTAAAATCAACCATTGCTTTCAGCATTCAATGTCTTTTTTATTGATAAGGAAAAGAAGGGGTGGAAATACTTCTGAAAAATTCATATTCATTTATAAGGGGTGGGAGGAAGTGGCTCAGCTTAGCTGAAACATGCTTCTACTGAGAGCTCATAGCCCAAAATTAGGTACAAGTAAATGATTCTAGTGTGGAGATAAGGCATGTTTGAACCACAGATATCTTAGTTTTATCATGTGCTTGTTAATGATAGTACAACAAAGTAATTTCACATTTCCTGCAATAAAGAGCACATTTGATATGACACATCAGATGGTGAAATGCAAGTTGTGAATTCCCAGTTTTGATTAAATAACCAAGTTCCCCTTAAGTGTACAGTAATTTCTGTTTAGTTTGAACTTGTGTAACTGTGTGTTTGCACATGGTGCATTCGAGTCCTTAGGTCCAAGTTGCACATTTAGGTTATTGCATCCAGGGTCACAGATGGAAAGCATTGCTTGCAGCATTTGCAGGAAAACCTGTATTCCTCCTGGCATGTACAATACATTCCTTTTACCTTTGTTTGGAATAGGGAAGTAGTTATAGTGGAGGCACATAAGAAAGAAGGTCAAAATTTTAGCCATAAATGGAGGGATTTACCCAAGTCAGCACAGGGTTGATTCAACTCTGATAATTTTCTCCAGTGCTGGACATTCTTGCTGGATGAGGCCTCAGGTTGAAGATTTTGCCTCAAGAGCTTTGTTTAGCAGTGGCACTCCGTGCTGGGAGTGCCTGAAAAATGCTGTGGTGGTATCAGCACCTGTAACTAAGCCTTAGCAGAGGCAGAAACAGAAGGGGTTTGTCTGCCACAAACTGTACATTTAAATCTGAGGGCAGACAAACCCCTTGTGTTTCTGTCTCTGCTAAGCAGGGCAGAAGACTCTTTCTAGGTTTTGCCCAGTATTTAAAACTGTACTTAGAGCTTTTACTAAGGTCATTTGCCAACCCCAGCAGAATTTGGATACAACTTCTTCAAGCAGATACTCCAATTGGCAGTGGTTCTGCCTCACTATTAATAAATACCTCATCTCTTTTCCAGGATTCAAATCTTTCAATACATACCGATAAGCCAGACCTGACACCATGTTTCCAGAATACCATCCTGGCATGGATCCCCAGCATTTATCTCTGGAGTGCATTACCCTTTTATCTTCTCTACCTGAAGCACAACAAGCGAGGATACATCGTGCTTTCCGTGCTGAACAGGCTCAAGACGGTAAGATCTCTTTGCAGTGCTCCATCAGTAACGTGCAATGTTGAGTGTGTTTGCATTAGGTTAGTGTTCAAGCAAGTGCTGCAGTAGGGTTTAAACAAAATTCCCTCTGATTTAGGGGGAAACTGAAGAATTTGCTTGCAGGAAACAACAGTGTACATACAGACTTCTGAGGAGGGATAGCATCTGTCAGGAAATCCATCCTGCAAGCCCACCTCTCTGGTTAAAGAGAGGAGCTGATTGCTCTGCAGAAGAGAGTTCACCCCTTTGTTGAGCCAAAACTATGCTACTTCACCCTTTCTTAAGCTTTAAACCACTGAAAGCTTCAAAACAAAGACCTTAAGGTAGGTGTAGTGAGAATTTCATCTCATTATGAAAGTAAGATGACGACAGTGGGTTTTTTTAAGCCACTCTACACACATAGGCCAGGAGAGAATTGGAGTTACTCCTGGAGGAAAATTCCAGGCTTTTGCTTTAGGGCATGTCTGCCTTTAATCTGGATGCTGCCTGTGTTTTCAATCAAAACTAAGTAGTAGGGAGAAAAAAAAAAATCAAATAAATACATTAGTCTCTCCAGTGCAAATCTCTCAGAAAGCAGTCGAGACAAGATCTTTGACTTCAGTGCAGTGGTACAGTTCCATTAGCCTGACTGCAGCTGATCAACACAGCAGTCCTGTTCTGTTTACACAGCTTTGAATTGCTGGGAATCTGTGAATCATGATGGCTTTGTTAGCCCTCTGACTGTCTGGAGATGAGTTTACCAAAGACTGTTTCTGTTTGACTCCTTTCAGCTGTTTGGTGTCCTGCTGTGGTGCGTGAGCTGGGCAGATCTCTTCTACTCTTTCCACGAGCTCCTGCAAAACAGAACACCTCCACCAGTCTATTTTGTGACTCCACTGATTGTTGGCATCACTTTGGTTTGTACCTGTTTCTGTTTATTGTGACCACTAAGAATAACTCTCTCTTAGACAGATGGAGGCAGTCAAGGGCTCCTTTGCATTCATTGCCTTATCCTGTACACTTTCAACTGAATTGTTTAGCATTTTTATCACTGAAGCAAATTTTGCTTACCTAAAAGGCTGTGGTTGCAGATAGCTCTCTCATGGATATTCAGCTATGTAAAGTAAAATTTTTATAATGGAGACATTGTTCTGCTTCCCGCCTTGTTTTCCTCTGTTTCTCCAGGCTTATGATCCAGGCGTGGAGAGAATTTGGATATGGCTTTGCCTGAACAGGGAGATAGTACTTGGCCTGTGTGTTGTTCAGTGTTATATTGGACTTTGTAAAGCTGTGTCTCTTATCTGGTGGTTGTTCTTCCGTTAAACCAAATTTGCTTTGCCTGGGATGGCAAACAGGCTGTTGTATGAAAAAAGAAGCAGTAAAACTTGCCCATTATGCTTTTAATTCCCTTGGTTTGATTTTGTTTTGAAAATCTTGCTTTCTAGACCAGTTATGGTTGTCCTTCCAGACTGGAGAAATGACAGCTCATACAGTTGTTCAAAATGTCTTTGGCTAATATTTAATTGTGCCTAGGTATAAAACCTGGTTTAAAAAATGGATTCTGGAGATGAGACGATGAAAACAGTAAAAGCAAATGATTCCATAAAGTTATTAACTTCTTCCCTTAGAGTGAGTTTTGCCATTATTTTCTGTGTAGTTAGGATGGGGGTTTGTTTCAGAGAGGTCCTTTTGTCAGTGGTGACTGCAAGAGCTGCCAACTGAGAGCGTGGGTAAGGGGAGCAGTGAGACAGGATTATGTTCACATGTTCCTGTGTTTACTTTTACAGCTGTTAGCTACACTGCTTATTCAGTATGAAAGGCTGAGAGGAGTTCAGTCCTCCGGACTGCTTATTATCTTCTGGTTTTTGTCTGTGCTCTGTGCCGTGGCGCCTCTCCGCTCTAAGATCATGACTGCAACAGCACAGGTAACATGCCATCCTTGTTAGCACCTGGAGAACAGGAAATGTAGCTTTAACATCTCTGAAGGCTATGAGTCACCCAGGTTGGAGTCAGACCTGAGCCTGGCTTTTGCCAGAGAGGAAGTTAGGTTCTGTTTCCTTGACTGAGACTTGAGTACCTTGAAGGGAACTGGGATTTCCCATGCAATATCAGAAAGCAGATTTTGCTTAGTCCTAGACTGTACTGGAAACCTGACAGATAGGGAGAGGGCTGTACCAACACTGCCTATGCATGCTAGAATAGACTGTCTTTCTTTTTTCCCCCTTTTGCAGCCCTTTCCCCACCCATGTTTAAATAGGGATGGGTAGTAGTAATCTGAGATGACACTTTCAATATGTAATGTTCCTTTTTTGCTTAGGCAGTTTGACCACATTATACAGCTCCATAGGCATTCTTCTGTTAGTGTCTGATGTGCTGAGGACAGCATTTTGGACTCCAGCTGTGGCTCTGTAAATAGAGAACAGAAAGTTAGAGGGAGAGGAAAGAAATCTGGGCTGTTCTGATTCCTATTTTGAGACACAGGAGCTTCTCCCACAGTAAGGAAGTTGTTATGTTTTTCACAGAAGCAAAATTCACTAAGTAGGGCAAAGCAGATTGCTTCAGTGATTAGATCATCAAAGGTTGGGAGTGAAAAGGGGTGTCTGAAAAATATTAAGGTGATTACTTCCCAGTGTTTGTAACTATTATCAGCATTATCCTTTTAGCAAGGATTTTGCTATGCCAAGCTGTTGTAAATACTCCAGTGGAGAGTGAATGAAACCTTGAGTGACAGTCTGTGCAGAACTTCTTCAGCAAATAGCTGCAGTCCTGGTGAGACCCTTTCAAACACCACTTAAAGTCAATTTTAAAACTGTAATAGTGGTGAATAAGTACTATCAAGGTTTGAATCCTTAATCAACTTAAAAATTATGGGTGCAGAGCTTTAGAACAGATGTGGGTGATGTTTCTTCTGTTCTTGTAACTGCCAAGGGCCTAATATTCCTTCTCTTGCACTTAAGGCTTGAAATTTTAAGTGAACAATGAGAGCATTCATGACTACACTAGAGTATGAGAGAGCTGTATAAGGGACATATCCTCACAGCAAGAATTCAACTGCAGACTCGTGGGTAGGAAAGGCAATACCTCTAGAGCAGATGGGACTGTTATTACGCAATACAATGGTTTTTTGCAGCTTCTTCTTCTGAAAGTATTTAATACTGACTGCTTGTCAGTGACAAGATACTAAAGTAAATGGATGTTCTCTGATCCGAGTTGACAATTGCTATGCTTAAGACATGATCTTGCCAGAATCCCTGGAGGTAATTTAAAAGGATGTCATGTAGCTCTAATTCCTGAGGGTGTCTGCATGCAGTGAAGATATATAAGCACTTTGAACTTGACATAAGTTAATGAAAAGCTTGGAGATAAGCATGTTTTTAGGCATTTCACAGAGTACATGCACATTTTGGTAAGGTAATTCCTGCTAGCAACTTCTTTGCAGTATTCAGCTGTAGAGGAAGAAAGAAATTCCCAAAAGAAGCTGTGAAAATGCCAGAGAGAGAGTTTGTGTGTTGGGGGGCTGGGAAGTACAGTAAAAAGAATCATTTACTGTGTTTCTTTTTCCATCTAGGGCCATGTAAATGAAAGGTTCAGGTTTACCACGTTTTACATCTACTTTGCTTTGATAGTCATTGAGTTGATCTTTTCATGTTTTAAAGAAAAGCCTCCATTTTTTTCCCCTGTTAGTACAGATCCTGTAAGTATTTTTACTTTGCTTTATTTGCCTTTTACAGACTCTATCATGTTTTGAGAGTTCTACTGAGAATACTTGTGATTGAAAACAGCTTTGGATTGCAGTAGTTAGTTACTCCCTTACAAAGCTCTGCGAGTGGAGACTAATACTGGGATTTGAAGCTTTTCTCTGTTCTGTGTGCCATCACTGGAAGCTATGCACTGAAAGCAGCTCTCCCACTTGCTGCTTCACAGCAGTTTGCATTACATTTATCAACATGGAAGTGTAATATTATTTCAGGAGTGGTTTTTGTGGAGATGCTTAACATTCATTTAGAGTTAGCTAAAGTCTGTAAGGGTTGTCTTAAACAAGTTCTGTATATGTTGAGGATACACATGGAAGACCATTAATAACAGAAGATATTAGTGGTGTCACAGCTTAAACTTCTTCTCCATTTCATGAAATGGTCTCTGGACTTCAATTTGTTTGAACCAAGCTGAGAGAAGTTGAGTTCATTTCTTACAATGAACATTTCAGAAACCGTAGAATGAAATTTCACTTTATATAAGTGTGATTTAGAGGCAGGATATGAAGCAGTTTTTAAAGATAAAGAGTTATGCATGACATGGCAAATGAAAGAGGTGTCTTGTTAGGACATAGGGACATACTTGTAATACATACCAAAACTGATCAAAATAGACTGTCTTCTTATTAAAGTAATGGTAAATGTCTTGCTTTATTTTGCCTTTTTTTCCCCCCCATAACTTTATTATAGAATCCATGTCCAGAGTTAACTTCAGGCTTCCTGTCCAGATTGACATTTTGGTGGTTTACAAGGTGAGCTTCTCTTTTTGAGCTGTTGGGCATCTGACAGCCCCAAATTCCACTTGTGATCTGTGTTGTGTAGAGTTAGTGATACAGAGGTTTTTCCTCTCTGAGTAGTCGATGTTGGATGCTCTTTCATCCACAGTGCTGTCAGCACTTCCAGCATTTACCTGTTTAAAAGACCTTTCACAGTGCCTGTGCTGCCTAGGCTTCTCTGAAGAGTAGTGGCAAGCAGTGTGGCTTGACTGATGGAGTGTACAGCCTGGCAGTGCTTACTGCGTGCTGGAGTGTAACCTAGACCAGGATGTAAGACTGTGTTCCACAAGATCAATTGAGGCAACCTTTCACCTACCTGGGCATGGATTTTGTTTCCTGTTGAGGTTCATGGGTGAATGCTTTCTTTATGAGGATGTTTTCTGTGCAAGAAGGAAAGTAAACTGGGTGATAAACGTACAAATTTTTACCACCAGCTGATATTTCTGTCAAAGGCATGTGTATTATAAAGATGCAGATTTGAGATTGGGCTTGGTGCTTCTCTGTGATAAAGGAAGTGGAACAGCTGTCAAAGGTCATCTTAAGACCTTTGGCTGAGGGTATTGAGATTAGCTTTTATTGTCTTTTTCTCTGAAGTGATGTTTTCAATAAAATACACATAATCAAAAGTATGTGATGTCCTTAAGTGCAACATCAATATAAGGAGTAAGGGGAGATGGAGATGTATTTGCTTTTGTTAGGCTCATGGTCCAAGAGTTTCTGGCAATGCTTTTAAGTACTTTTAGGCAAAACTAACTGGACCTTTTTTCTCCGTATGTGCAGCTTGGCAATTCTTGGGTACAAAAGGCCTCTTGAAGATAAAGACTTGTGGTCACTGAATGAAGATGATACTTCAAAAATCATTGTGCAACAACTAAGTAAAGAGTGGGACAAAGAAAAAGCAGAGTGCAAACAGTAAGTATATGAACAAGTCTGCAAACAGAGATTGATCTGAGTTGTGTCAACATTAATAAGCTGCTCATCCCTGAAAATGAGCCAAGTGAAAATAGCACCTACCTCTTGAATCTCTCTGTTCTTCATTCATATTAACAGTCAAATTTGCTTATTTGAATATGTCTAGGCAGAGCCAAGCAGGAGCCTTCTGGGGCTTGTGTACCACTGACATGTTTTTAAACTAGGTGCTTAAAATCTACATGGGCAGGTAGAGTCATTTACCATGTGGAAGAAGGGCTGAAGATGTGTAAGCAAAAGGGATTGAGTTGTTTGAATTGTAGATAATGAACAGTTTTCATCACTGAGCTGGTAGACATCTAACCTGTGCTCTAACTTGCCTCCTAGGCATGTTAGAGCACAACTTGTAGGCACCATGAACTGAAAGGAATTCCTCATCATCCCCATCATGATTTTTTTGGCCTGATATTATTTTTAGCCTTAAGGCTCTTAGCAGTGAGCAACGCTTACTTCCTAGCAGTAAAGATAATAAAATCAAAACATGTGAAAGGCAGGAGGGGAAGAGAGATCCCCATTTGCCAAGAGCTGGGATCCTACTCATGTTGCTTAAAAAGTGAGCAGCAGAATTCCCTTACCCTCTGGTGGAAATGGGATGCGGGTCAGAACTTTTGCATATAGTTACATCCATGCTGGAGAGGATATCCTTTTTATTGCATGTTCTGTCCCAGTCTAATCTTAAGAAATTATCTATTGTGCAACTGTATTTCCTTCTCCCACTGGCTGGTGTGCAAAATGTTTCCAAACAAATAATGTGATAATAGTGTGTCTCAAATGAAAAATGTCAATAAGGAGGAGGCCTGCACTTCCATTTCCTTTCATTGTGGAGATTTATTCTCCATAAGGAGGCTTTCCTCTGTTCTCTTCTGTGCATATCCTTGCCAAATTGGAAAGACCCTATTCTGAGATAATATTAGGAGATATCTGTAAAGTTCTTGGCAAGGCTGAATATGATGTGTAGAGTTCCACTTCACAGCTAAAATTTGAAAGGTTTCCAGCACTAACACCAGCAGTTTGTCCACTAGTGCTCTGTGTGTGCATTGTTCTTCTACTTTGGGTTTTTTGTTTTCTTCGTGTCTCTACTTTTATGGTGTGTAATGATGTACATTGTCTGAGTTCTGGTCTTTTGCTGCACCGGCATGGATCTTACTCTCCCAGGCTTTTATGGATCAAGAGCACAGCCATTGTGCAGAAGTGCCTAAGATCCAGGAAAACTTTTGCTAGGAAACCAGAAACTGTGTCTGGGTTTTGTTGTGGGATTCATTGCATTTTAAAAGTTATTCATACAAACTGAGGCCAGTTGGAAGTGAATTTTACCATAAAGTCTGCTGTATATTTAGCTCAAGTAAAATTTTTTGGCATCTATATTAATGGTTCTAAGGTGGAAAAAAGAGAAAAAACAGCAAATCCCTGAAATCCAGATTGCTAGGTTTGATGTAACTCTGAAAGCTTCATGGCTCTGCTTATTCTTCAATTGTAAATAGGTATTCTCAGTTACTCCATGTCAAATAACATTAGTGATAGTTGCTTGGGAGCTTTTGTAAATGCTTTTAACACATTAAATCTGCTCTGAGCAAGCTTTTAGGACATGAAAAATGCTGTGTCAGGTTGTATACGTGTTGAAAGTATCATGGAAAATATTTGCAGTGTACAGAGTAGGGTTTATTTTTAAAAAACTTAATCAGTTGCAACTCTGGCATAGCTAAAACTTTAAACTTACTTTATGTTGATGGTTATCACATTTCTATTATTCTGAAACAGAAAACTATGTTTGGCTTCACAGCTGTCTTACAAGTTACTGTTAAATAATTTACTACTAGTGAGTTACAGGAGAGATCAGTGTGCATTTAAGTTGTTACAGATAATAAAGCATGCAAAGAGTATTTTTCCTTTGCTTTAGCTTTCTCTGCATGTATGGCTGAAGTCTTTACTCTCACCTTACTGATAAGTTGCAGTTGCTTCTGAGAAAGTTAGAACTGTTCTGGATAGAGGAGAGAGAACTGGAATCCTTTTTGCCTTATTTTCAGTTAGCTTCTGATTTTAGAGATGACACTTATGAAGACAAATGGAAGGTGCAGGACCTTGTCATCACCACTGAGAAAACTGTGTGTTTTCCCCTGGGATAATCAGCATCTGTTATCTGCCCTGCTGTACATAATGGAAACCAGGCACATGCTTTTTGCTTTGAGAAAAAAACTGAATGTGAGCAGTCCCACACACTGCTAAAAACCTGACCTCACCTAGCTGTTCATAGTAAGCACTAGAAGTGCATTTTCTCCCTTTGGGATTTTCTGCTGTGACAGAACCATTGCATTGCTGTTAGGTCATTGTAATAAACGTTTTTGATAGCACAAAGCCAGGGGCAAATAGCTTTGATCTTCAAATCCTTCAATGAGTTTAACATCATGGTTGCTAGAAAGTTAAGGCTTTGCTCATAAACTCTCCAAGTTTGATCTGGAAGGACAAAGACAACACTGTTTGTTCTTGGCTGGGGAAAAAAAAATAAATTGTCTGGTTTAGGTTCTCCCCCTGCCCTCAAACTTTATTGCATAGAAATTGGGATTTGCACATGCCTTTGTTTGAAAGGACGTGAACAAGTTCCTGCCTGTGGACTGTTCAGCCGCGGTGATCAGGCTGAATGTTCACAGGCTGATCTCCAAAAAGTCTGCACACTCTTTATGAAGAATCATAAATCCAACCTCACTTAGGAGTACTTACAAGGTATTTTTCAAATGCCTTCTTGCAAGCCTTCACTGTTGCCTGGGTCTCTCTTCCATCTGTCCCTTCTTAAAAAGCTTATGTGCCACAGACTCTTAATTTCCTTCTCTTTGCTCCACCTGGAGTTAACCTTCCTGGCTTACATTCAGGAAGCTGTTCTCTAGGTCCCGTAGTCTCCAAGAAACAACAGCAATTCAGTATTTGCTGGTAGAAAAGCTGCCAGACTTCTCTGTGAGAGCAATTCATGGAGGAAATCATTTCCCAGAACACTCCCTCTTTATTGATGGGCAACAGAAGTCAGGCACCTAAGCCCCAGAGGTGCTTCTGGAGCACCCGGAGCCCTAGAGATCAGAACAGAGCTACTGAGTCCATGTTGCATCAGTCAGTCCAAAAAGAGCTTTGCGGAAGAGGTCACTTGCACTGGCTTATTTGGCAGATGGAGAGAGGCACAAAATAGAAAGAGAGCCAAACAGAGTTTAAACGCTTAAATTGTTAGCTGAGTAAAATTTAGGCACTTAAACCAAAATTTCTGTCATGAAGAACGTCGGACAGTTGCATCCCAGGTCTTGGAGATGGCTCAGAGTTGGAGGTGCTACAGTTTGTACTCTTTCAAGTTTCAGGAATGGAAAACACTATCTTTTCAGAGGGCAGTGCCTGCTTCCTCTCTCAGCTGTTGTGTGATTCAGCACCCATCTCCCCAGAGGAATCCAGACTTCTCTGAGAGTAGCTGTGTCATCAGACAAAGCTAAAGGTTTAGTACAGCTACTAACTGAATAACAAACACAGTCTCAGGAGGACTGGGTGAGGATACATTTTGTGATATATAAATCACAACTGGTAGAGGACTTCTTTACAAGAGATTTGAGATAGAAGGTCAACTCTGTCTTCTGCCAAAGGAAATCAGGCCTTCATCTCCTACTCCTTTGGGCCACTTTCTCATCCCGTGGCAACTGATTTTCTTCTGCCCTATGGAGTACACCTGATAAGTGCTTCAGAAAAAGAGAACAAGACTCATTACAACAGAGTGGTGTATCCCTGCACACATATAGATCTTGTTGAAAGTCTTGCTGTTAATCAGGAGCAGAGCAGAGCAAGGAGCAGAGTTTTAGATGTTGGTGCAGTACTGTACACATAGGACAAGGATGCTCTTGTTGTCAATTGTCTCTAATTGATTGCTTCATTCCCCTAGGAAAGATGATGTGATATGTATGAAGAAATCAAACCATGTGCTGAATCATGTTGATGATGGTCCAGAGGAAGCAGAAGTTCTGATCAGAGACAAAAAGAAGAATAGAAAGCCTTCCTTTCTCAAAGCTTTGTTGAGGACCTTTGGGCCATATTTCTTAATTGGATCCTGCTTCAAGCTGATACAAGACCTGCTTTCTTTTGTCAACCCTCAGCTGTTAAGGTTGGTTTACTGTGTGAGTAGTTTCTACCTGCAACCCCTATGGAAACTTGGCTTGGCACAGAGCATTTATGTTTGGAGAGCTTTCTCTCAGAGTGCTGCATGTGTATGCTCCCTCACCTTCCCACTAAAATGCCCTAAGACAGGAGTTCTTTATTGTAGCCTAAGCTGTACACTGGGCTGGGCAAGCTTCACTGGAGTGCAAGGTTGGTAAAAACCCCCTCACCAATAGACAGCTTTGAATTACAAGTTGCCTGTTGCTCCATGCAGCAGTCCAGAGCAGTTCCTCTCCATTTCTAAAGGACTATTTGTGAAATCAAAGCAGAGCACTGCTTGCTGGATCCAGTAGTTTCTGTACATCTGATACCCACCTGTACTGGTAGTGGCTGCAGCTGTAGCATGACTTGATATACAGATGAAGCATGATGCTCAAACATGTGGTGCTTTGCCCATGCTGCTGTCATCTGGGAAAGATTTTAAACCATTTAGTTGAGTTGATGTGTTCTTACTTGTGCACGGCAGTGAGAATGTGTGAGACACAGCTGCAGTGTATGTCCATGTGAAAGAAAAATTACAGTTCTAATAAACAAAAAAGAGAAGTGATATCTTGACAGAAGTGGTATGTCCTCAAAGTCTCCTTGTGTGAGGACACCTACATCTCCTGGCTCCAAGGGGGCCAGTAGCTCACCCTGATCTGTAAAGGAATTTACATGATAGTATTATTCTTAAAGTGAGAATTTCACCAGATAATCATTAACTAAGAAGAAAGTAACAGTGGAAATACTGATGTTTCTGTGAACCAACTCCTTTGTATTTCCAAATTAATGGAAAAATACAGGGTCCTGTTAATGCATGAGAGAGGAATGGGGTTTGGATGGAGACTGCAGGTGGATGTGGGGAAGAAGAGAGGGCACTGTTGCTGTATGTGTGCCGCTTGACACCAGTGTGGAGCTGTGTTCTGAGATCGTGTTCTGTGGGTGGTTTGTGACATACCCAGAAATCTGCTAGAAGGAGGATCTGACCCAGTATGGTGACATTTAATAGCTTACAGACTGCCTTCTTCCAGAGTCTGTAGTGAGGAGGAGGCAGCTGGCTTCCTTCTGCAAACACGTTCAATATAATCTATTCTGGGAACTTCTCAGTTTCCCTAAATTCCTGGATATGCTGTCAGTGATAGCTCAAGGCATATGATGGGGAATTTCTTCTTAAGTCTACATTCCTACATTCTTGGAAAATGCACTGCTAGCGGTAAGAGAAAATGAAAAAGCCATGGCTGTCTGGCAGGTTGTGTATAAGAGAGTTTTGTGTTCTAAAAAGACTGATGAATCCCATGCTGGGGCTAGGAGGAAGAGGTTTTCCTGAAGCTATCCACTTATAGCATGAACGACTGGTGCAGTGCAGAAGGAAGATCTCTCTGGACTGGAAGAAGAAAGGTGTAGCAACCTCATGCTTAAACGCAGGACTTTGGGGCCTGATTTGTAGTTTCCAGGTGTACTTTCTCCCAGCTGGTTATTTGAACCATGAAGCCAAATCTGTTCTTCCATATTTTGACAATTCAGTGCTCTGGTCAGCATCTGAAATCACAAATGCTGGAGGTTGCCATGTGCTGTTCTGCTTGTTTGCTGTACAGCAGCATGCAGGTCTAGCAGGGAGAGCAGCTGTGTGTCCTAAGAAATGGCTAATTAATAAAAGATTATGTAGCCATTTTACCAAAAAAGTAGGAGTGAGGAACTCTTTATGCATCCATCCAGGAGGATGTGTTTTAATCTAGCTTTTGTGGGAAACCTCTCTAGGCAGAAGCACTCAGGCTGCTTGAAAAGGATTTGGCAAAGAAGCTGGTTTCACCTGCGTTTTACTATGCAGCCCTGCTGTGTCCTGTCATTCCCCTCTTGCCTGGGGGACAGCCGTGTGTTTAAAGGCTGGACCTCGTAGGAAGTACTCAGTTCCTAGAGACACTTCATTTTCTACAGGCTTATTTGCAAATAGACTTTCTCGACTGAGATAGTAACTCAGCATGCCTCCTGGAGAGCTCTTTGCTTTGTGTGGCTGGGATGTGAGAGGATGTGGCAGGATGCCATGGTTGGGAGAAGCTGTGTTCTGTCCCAGTAAACTTGCTGCATGTTTTTTATTTTTGTTTCTTTTTTCCTTTTCCTTCCCTGATCTTCTGAAAAAGTGCATTAATTGGCTTCATTAAGAACAAAGATGCCCCAGCCTGGTGGGGATTTTTGATTGCAGCTTTGATGTTTATCTGTGCTGTGCTGCAGACGCTCGTACTTCACCAGCATTTCCAGTACTGCTTTGTTACTGGGATGAGGCTGAGGACTGGGATCACTGGCATGATATACAGAAAGGTAAGACTGGAGGCATTTCATGGGCTGGAACACAAGTGTAAAGCCAAGCAAATGGCCTCTCTTTCAAATATTCAGGGAAGAGCAGGCATATGGGAGAGGAATAGCCTCCTGGAATAGAAAAGATTGGTGTTTTGGTGAGTTTTTGAGGAGTATCTCTTCCATGCTTTGGAGAATTTTCTAGTAATCAGCAATGTAATGTGAGTACTGGTAGGTCACCAGACATATTACAGGCAAATACTGGCTCACTTTAAATCTTCAGAAAAAGGATTGAGGAGAACAGCCTGTTTGTGCTATGAGCAGATGAGATGCAACTGGGTTATTGGAATGCTACCTACTGCTCGAGATAGAGGTGCTCACAAGCAAACAGTTTAGTGAAGTCTTCTGTGGAGATCAGGAATTGATGTAGGTGTGAATGACTTTATTCTTGTTGGAGAAGCACATTCTTGAGGAGTGTCTTGTTTTGTCCCTACCTATCAAGACTGAATCCCCTGAGTCTCTTCTATTTCTCAGTCCTTAGTCATCACAAACTCAGCGAAGCGCTCATCTACTGTTGGAGAAATTGTCAACTTGATGTCAGTGGATGCCCAACGTTTCACAGACCTGATGACCTTCCTGAACATGTTGTGGTCAGCACCACTCCAGATATTTCTAGCTTTGTATTTCCTCTGGCAGGTACAGATGTCACATTCTTTCAGCATTTCTCTAAATTATGTGTAACTTCATTATTTTTTTTGTTAATTTGACCCACCACTGCTTTTTTGGAAACACATTGTTCTGCCTTGTAGTAAAACAGCATGTACTGGTGTGGATGATCAATTAGTCTCTCAGTTATTTTGTTCAGCAGGTAGTCAGGGTAAGGCATTTGAAGCAAAAGATAGCCTTTATGTCTCCTCTGTCCCTACTGTGCTCTGACAGGATCAGTACTGGACTCATCAAAGTGTTCCCAGTAGTTGATACCAATGAGAGGTTGAAGGAAATAGTTTGAAAAAAACAAACAAACAAAAAAACCCCACAAAAACCTGGACACACAAAATGTAAGCCATGGATAAAGATTATATCATGCCATGTAAAGAAGTTTTGTGCAAGTCAACATGGAACAAATCTCACCCAGAGTAACTGCAATGTTTCCTTTGTTACAGTCCTGTTTCTGGTTTATTCCAGGCTCAGTTTGAGCACTGGCTATGGTCCTTAAAATGTTTCTATGCAATTAATCTGTTTTATTGCATAAAACAGTAGCAGCAACTTCACCATATTGATAGGCTTGAAAGATGTTTAGCTGCAGCAGCTTTATGAGTTACTGTCCTGCTGGTGAGCTGAGCTCTGGTAGCTAGCAGCTTTTATGCTTTTACTTGCACTGAGAGTCCCTAGGTTAATTCAGTAATTACCGTTCCCTAGGTCAGAGAGAGTGGAAAAATTTCTTCCTGTGGCTTATTTGTTCCCTTTCTACATTTGCACAATAGCTTTGTATTTGCATTAGTTCAAACTTCTTTCCCCTCCCAGTGGGAACCACTTAGCAGCTAAATCATGAAGCACTCTTCTATCACCAGTACTAGCATGATAATCATTCAAGGTGGGTGCTGTTGTATTTTTCTGGCTCCTCCCCACACTTGTTCTGTGGAATCAGAACACTTCACTGGGAGGAGTCCAGCCTGTCTGGGTAAAACATTCATTTCTGTTTCTGTAACCTGCTGTTGTCTGAATGCTTACCATAGGGAGCAGCAGCACTTGGGTACAACAGCAACTTACTGTGTTTTCTTTCAATTAAGACTCTAGGGCCTTCTGTGCTGGCAGGAGTGGCTGTGATGGTTTTACTTATCCCATTTAACTCTGCAATAGCAATGAAAACCAGAGCGTTCCAGGTAAGCTACCAGCAGAGCAGATGATGTTATCTGAATTGGCAGCTGTGCTATGAGAAATGAAGGCATCAGGGACTGTCTTGGCCATTAAGGAGCTGCCAGTTGCACCAATTAAACTTACAAGTAAGATTGTACTGATATATTTAATAACTGTATCCACTAACATATTTTTTCCATAGTAAATTGAATGCTATTTAAGGGAAAGCATTGGCATTGAGTCAGTGGCTCTTCTTACTGCTGTAGCAGCTTCAGAGATTAACAAGAAGTTTCTTTATGTCTGTTTAACTTCACCTGGTTGCTTCTTCCAGGAGTATCCGGAGTAGGGGCTGTTCTTTAAGCTGTGAATGACTGTTTTTAGAGATGGGAACTGAAACCTGGCAGCTTGGGTTTTATGCTAATAGCCAAGTGTTCACTTTCTCTGCTACTGAGCTGGGCTCAATTTGAATTATTATCTTAAGGTAAAAGGATCCTTTATTCCTTCCATTGTAGTCTTTGTCATCTCTAGGCTGAGAAAAAAAACAGTATAATAGTGCCCTCTGGCTTTGTGCTGTGAAAATGTAATAAGAGGATTGTGCTGTGCAAGCTGTAAGTGACTGTTTGGAAGACTTAAATAAAATATCAAGCTCCTGATGTAAAAAAGAGTTGGAAAATGACTATAAATGATGACATTGAAGCACAGTCTTAGTAACAAAGTGGTGTTGTGTGCCTTAGAGACATCCAGACTTCCTATTAAATCTCTTGGATGCTGACATGTTAGTATAAGCATTCCTTTTCTTTCTTGCCCATGGTAAGATGCTCAGAGCTGTGTCACTTGCTGTGCATCTGTGTCTGATTTCATTTTGTCTATACAGATGAACAGAGATTTTTTTTAAAATTATTTTTACTTTTTTAAAGTAACTGAATGAAGCTCTGTGCCCTAATGTACAGGGGAAAAACTAGGAGTAACCACATTTGCCAAGAGATGCCCTAAGAAATGCAGCTATGCGTATCAGGAAGAAATCTGAAGAAGTCAAATGAAGTAGGGTAGTATTTCTGTGAAGTGCCTGCACCTTTCTTTAAGATGGCTTTGAAAACAACCACTAGAAGTGAAGATGAGTGTAAAGCTCTTGTGCTCTGCTTTTCAGTCTTATTTCTAGTTTCTTTGGAGGTATATACTTGCACAGTAAGCTAAATGATAACAGTGTGGCTTTTTTTCATTACCTTTTGCATCCTCTCTGGAAGTAGCCTAAGGGCCAGCACAGCTGTGAGACAAGGTGTTGAGGCTCTCCTCTTGTCACCTCTGTGGCATTCTGTCTCCTAGGTGCAGCAGATGCGGTACAAAGACTCTCGCATCAAGCTGATGAATGAGATGCTGGGGGGCATGAAGGTGCTGAAGCTCTATGCTTGGGAGCCATCCTTTGCAGAAAAAGTGCTGGAGATACGAAAGAATGAGCTGCAGGTGTTGAAGAAGTCTGCCTATCTCAATTCTTTGTCCACCTTTGCATGGATTAGTGCACCATTCCTGGTAAATTGAATTTGCATAACTTTCTAAGCTGCACAAGCACATCCTTGAAAGATAAATGTGAGGCATTCTGCTTGCTAAATGTATGTAGGAATAAAATGTAAATACTTGAAAAGAAATTACTCTCATGCTTTGAAGCAAAGTCCCCTGTTCTCCAGAGCCTGTTTGTTAATCGGTATTAAAGTATTTCTTGATAAAGCCTGCCAGTGGAAGCTGGGAATAGCTATCTCAGGAGAACTTCCAACCACTTCAAAGTACTTCCCATAACAAATTGAAACTAGAATTTGAAACCTCAGAGATATTTATGAGTAGTAAAAATAGCAAAAAAAAAAAAAAAAAAAATTAAAATTGGAGTCAGTCAGGACAATGTCTGTCTTAAGCTCTCTGTGTGTTTCATGTTAGTGCTCTGCGTATCTTAGTGGAGAGGGAGTTGTTAAATTGTTCTACAACCTATGAAAAGATTGATTTAATGTAAAACATTAGAGCCCTGATGATACATTGACAATTCTGAAATGCTTTTTCCTTAATTTTCTCTTTCCCTCTACTTTCCACTTCATTGCACTGTGATTCCTTTTGCAGAAAGGGTTTTGGTGAATAAAAACATTCCTAAAAGCATTCCTACCCAACTGTTCTCAAGATCAAAGGCCCAGCCCTTCAGAAGTATTCTTAATGGCCACAAGATCTTGGCATCTTCTCATGTTTCCTTGAAGTTAGTGAACTTCCTTAAATGCACGTTCCCATTCCTGCTCACTGATAATTTACCGAACGGGATGGTCCCTCCCACACAGTGAACCAGCAAATAACGTGGATTTTACTCCCTTTTCTATTGATCAGCAACTGTTCTTGGCTCATCCTGCAGTTTAGAGTGAGAAAATTTTGTGGGATAGAGTTGGAAATGCAGCCAAGCCACAGCCAGATAACTGCTTCTTGATTGTTGTTTACCCAAGTTCTGTAGTTCACCTCTTCAGTTTTCTCCTGCATGAGTCAATGGAGAGTTTTCTCTCTTCCTTTTTTATATCAAGTTGTTCATACGACTTGTTGTTCTTAAAGCATGTTGAAAAGGTCAGAAACAGAGAATTTGCCCAATTTTATTGTTGGTACTTTTATTCCAAAGATGCCTGTGAGGCTTGACTGCTTTTTAAAATGTCAGAATATTCCATGTATTCTACAGTAATCTCACCTTCTGACTTCCAGGTAGCATTGACCACGTTTGCTGTGTATGTCTCAGTGGATGAGAAGAATATCCTGGATGCAGAAAAGGCTTTTGTCTCCCTCTCCTTGTTTAATATCCTAAAGTTTCCCCTCAGTATGCTTCCACAAGTCATTAGCTACATTGCACAGGTAAGGAGGATCTGGTGCATAAATTGTTTTGAACCCTAGATGTCCCTGATTTCTGGGATGCAGAGATCCCTTCTATCCCCATTTAGCTGGTTTTCTTTCTCATCTCTGCTCTCTACTGCTGCTCTACATTGGCAAGCCTGACATCTTCTGAATGAGCTTATCTGTGTGAGTTGTGCTTCACTCAGATGAGCTCAGCTTTGTCTGAGAAATTTCACAGTTAAAAACTAGAATTTCAGCATAAAGCTGATTGCAGGGAAAGGAGGAGTTCCCCTTCAAGGGGCTGTGGGGTGAAAGCTGAAGTTGTTCTGCATGCTTTCCTCTTCAGTAGTAAGAGCACTAAGTCCTCATTAAAATAATGATAAAATAATGCCATGCTCTTTTTGTAGACAAGTGTTTCCCTAAAGAGAATTCAGCAGTTCCTGAGTTATGATGAACTTGATCCAAATTGTGTGGAAACCAAAGTGATTGCACCAGGTAAAGACATCAGTATTTTTCTGAAGTTTATTAATACAACAAACATCTTGTGTTTCTTTTGGAATGCTTGAGTTTTGTGGGGGGGGAGGAGAGGGAGTAAAATGATCTTTTAAAAAAAAAGCTGCTGCTGCTGCTTTGAAAAGTGTGTGGGGTTTTGTTCTGGCTGTGTGGAAATGACACAAGTTTCTGGCTCTATTTTTGAGCTGAGTTATTTGTCCTGAGTTTGCATCTGCAGCATACTGGATGCTAACAGCACTGGATAATGAAGTGCATCCTCTGGCTAGGGAGAGCAAGACCTGCTCAAACCTTTCACACTGCCACAGTTTTGATTTCTTCTGCTGGAAACAGTGTCACAAAACAAATGAGCAAATCAGATGGTCTCAAAGAAATGTGTTTTCTCGTGTAATTCCCTTTGGTAATGCTGTGGTTTGAAACTTCTCTTGTGTGTGATGCTGTAGAGAGAGGAGGAGGAGGGACAGCTGTGTGACTATCATGCAATTACTGTTATTAGCACACCCCACCAGGAGGTAAAGGAAGCCTGCAGTTCTGTGACCTGGTAGTGTGGCAAGCAAAGAGCTTGCACATTTAATCTGATTCATCAGAGTCAACAGCAAACTGTGGTGTCCTACCAACCTGAAAGTGGTTTCTTAAGTAAAATGGTGCTAACAGTTGCATGGGAATTCTGAGCAGCAGATGTTGGGACTAGCCTCACTGGGACAGGGTGAAGCAGGACAGCTTTTCAGCTCAATGGATCTGTAAGCTCACAGTCTTTAGGTTAAGCTGTAGTCAGTTATTCTCACTCTGAACAAGCCTGTCTTGTGACCCACAGTCGTGAGACTGTACTCCCATGCCAGTAGAAAAGGGAACTGCAGTGTATATGAAACACCCATAAATAAAGATTCCTGTGTCTGCCAGACTGGCAGCTGTACTAGTCTGTGTAATACATTCCCAGCCTTCTCTGTTGTGGTTTTGTTGTACAGGCAATGCCATCAGTGTAAGAAATGCAACGTTCAGCTGGGGAAAGGAGCTTAAACCATCTCTGAAAGAGTAAGATTTTTTTATGCAATTTCAGGACAATGCTTGGAGGTTTGTTTGAAACAAGTCTAGTAACACCTGCAGGCTCACTTTCTAGAGAAAGTTGTTTTCCCATCTCGTATGTGCATCTCTTCTGCCTTGAAAACACTGAGCTAATCCTCATGCCTCATGGTATTTGGGCTTTACAGAACAGTGCTGTAAGGCTTTAGCTCCACAGTGACTAGCATTTAAAATCAAAACCCAAAACTGGAAGATTGTATGATTTCAAAATGTATTAACCCTGTCTGACTAGCTAACGGACTGATAGGATGCAGCAAAGGGTCTTGGAAAGCTTGCTACCAATCCTACGGATATAACCACCAACAAGATAGATTAATGCTCATCTCTGTTGTGTTATAGCTGCTCACAGTGGCAGAAAATGAGATGCTAAGCACAAGCTGCATGACAACAGTAACAGTTCTGGTTACAGTTGATGGTACACCAGAAGGGGAGGAGAAGACCAGTGACCATGCTTTGCTTATTATATCCAGTCAGGCTGAGGTCAGGCTGATATATCACTGTGTGTTTCAGCCCTGATTTAAAGACTCATAGTGTCCTTAGTAAACCTATGTTTAATTAATTTCCAGCCTGTTTCCTCCACAGTATAAATGTGCTGGTCCCCAGTGGTGCTTTGGTTGCCATTGTTGGCCATGTTGGCTGCGGAAAGTCTTCTCTGGTCTCTGCACTTCTGGGTGAAATGGAAAAACTGGAAGGAGAGGTGGCTGTGAAGGTTGGTACTATTTACAATGCCATTTAATGATGGTATAGAAATGTGCTGCTTATGCCTGCCATTGCTTGTAATGTACATCAGGCTGGAGAAAGAATTCTCTTTGCTCCTATGCCAGCTTGTCTGTGTGTTTATTTGGATTCTGCCCGCACCTGTTCAGCTGTGCTTTGTACAGAATTACTTTCCTGATTCTATCAACTATACATCAGCAGTTAGCACACATATACGTATGATGTGAGTGTATGTCAAACAGGAGCTATATCCGTGTGCTGCAGGTTTTAATCAGAGTTGTAAGCATGAATTGCAGCTTGCTACAAGTCAGATTTCCTTTCTCCCTCCTTGTTCAAGGGTTCTGTTGCTTATGTACCTCAACAAGCCTGGATCCAGAATGCCACACTGAAAGATAACATTTTGTTCGGCCAAGCTCCTAATGAACAGCAATACCAAAATGTCCTGGAGGCCTGTGCTTTGAAAACTGACCTGGAAGTGCTACCAGGAGGAGATCAGACTGAGATCGGAGAGAAGGTCATTTTGTTGTGGTGATTCCTGTTCTTTCGGGCTACAGAGAGATAGATGGCTGTAGAGTCAGCACTTGGTTTGGTTTGATATTTACGATGGCATCCCTGCTATAGTCAACACTAATGCATGTCAGACAGTTGTGTGGGAAGCAGCTCGGCTTAAATTAATTCCTAACTTTTAAGCACCTGTTTGTACTGTGATGAACAATTGCACATCTAGCCCTGGAAGATGAGAGCATCCTCCATTAGTTGTCCACTTGTAAAGGTGCATCTGTCCATAGTAGTTAAAGCCCCCCCCCCTTTCATGTAGGGATAAAAAGAGAGGGAACATGGGGTGTGCATCAAGTGCAAAGGTGAGTTCATCATCCCTTAACACCTCATTTTAATGAGAAACCTTTATATCTGTGATTACCAACAAAGGTTTTTTTTTTCCATCGGGCCACTAAGTTTGGGATGGATATCATGGAGTGGGTTGGATATGTGGATTTGTATGTAAGATGGGAGATGTGGAAAATCTTCCAGGTGCAACAGTCTTGCTTTGAATGTTTGCATTCTACAACCTGGTTGAAAAACTTCCTTTTTATACTTTTGAGGGGTTTTTGCAAGAGGTTTATTCCATCTCCAGATTGCTGGGTGAGTGGAAGTTTGGCAGTAAACACACATTTAGAGGCATTCTGTTCGTGTCTCTGGTTCAGTGTGAGTTACTCTCTTCAGTGTCTCGTGTTCCAATTTAGCACCCATGTGCTTGGCTGAGTGAGAGCCATGAACAGGCATAGCTGCTATTGGAACAGAGTGGTGTGATATCTTTTGTTCTCTTTCCCTTCAGGGCATCAACCTGTCAGGTGGCCAGAGGCAGCGAGTGAGCCTTGCACGTGCAGTGTACAGTAACTCTGACATTTACCTCTTAGATGATCCTCTTTCTGCTGTGGACTCGCATGTTGCCAAGCACATCTTTGACAAAGTTATTGGTCCCGATGGGGTACTTAAAGGAAAAGTAAGCTGACATTTAGATCCTCTTAAAGATGCACACAAACTCAGAAACACTGATGGATAAAGGAAAAGCTGTTTCACTGCTGTGGCTCAAGTGCTGAATCATCCCTGAATGTCTGTGTTTAACTGCCAGTGTGGACACCTTTTCCCCACAGCACAGGCTCTGCAGTGAGCTGCTATTTAGGCATGCCCAGGAGGGATGTGATCTAGTCAGAACATGTAGAGGCAGAAACCTGCTTTGTGTTTTAAAATCCCTACTGTGAGATCTCCAAAAACAAGATGTTTGCAGAGACTTATAAGGGTTGTCAGCTTAGTATTGCTTGTTGTCACTCCAGAGGCAGTGCAGGGAGGAAGTTGTAACTGCTTACCGATTTCACAGAAGTCTCTGGCAGTATGCAACCAAACTACAATCTCTTTGCTTCCTCTTGTACTCCCGTTTTGATCTTCTCAGACTATGTCAGAGCTTGGAAGGGAAGGGCTGCAAAGAAAATCAGCATGATGGAAAGGGGAAGTGATAATTCAGTTGGTTTATTCTCCTCTGTAGTTACATCAGCGTGCAGTAGGAAGCAGAGTAAGTTCATGTCTGTGTTTTCAAGCAGATCTAGCTAACAAAGATAGTGTATTTTCCCTGGCATTGCTCCTTGACATGATAATTCACTCCCTGTTCCAAAAGCCTGGTGGTATTTGGCCTGCTGAGTAGTGTTAGTCCCCACAGTGACAACTGAGAGATGTGGGTTTGTTGTTTGTTTTTGTTCTATTTCTCCCATGCAGACACGAATTCTGGTGACCCACAGCATCAGCTTCCTGCCTCAGGTAGACCATATAGTTGTCCTGGTAGATGGCAAAATCTCTGAAATGGGATCTTACCAAGACCTTCTGAAGCAAAACAAGGCCTTTGCAGAATTCCTGAGAAATTATGCACTTGATGAAGACATCGAAGAGGATGAACCAACAAGTACAGTATTGCTTTTTGTTAAAACATGTCTTTTTCTGTCAACCAGATTACAGATATTTCCTCTGTATAAAGTGTCTCCTACTTCTTCATGACAGCCTGGCCTTTGCCTTTCTGCTCTACCAGGAAAACTATTGTCTGTGGCCAGGTCTGTATTACTGATAAACGTTTTCACAATTTTCTTTCAAAATGTCATGTGGTTTGTTGTTAGAAAAAACCCAGTTCTTGTGTTAGAAATTATTTTAAAGTTGGGGAGTTATTTTACATTTAGCAAGGTCAGGCTGAGCAGGAAAATGGAGTGACCAGGTACAAACTGGGCTTGTTATCAGAGGGGCTACCCAGAGTCTGATAATTTGCTCTGTCTGATAAAATGACATAAGATTAAAACATTTTGGTGAGTGTTTCCTCTGTGTGACAGTGTTCCCACACTCTCTGATTGCAGCATTGCTTCCCTCCAGACAGGCAGAGAGGAACATGCATGACATCCTCTAGCAACAGCAGAGGCTTGCAGTGGTTCCCAAAGTGACTCCCCCATCCCAAGATCATGCCTAGAGCATGCCCTAGAAGTGAATTTAGCTGGAACCAGCTACAACACTATTGCTTAGTAGTTCTGATGCACTAGAGGGATGTGATGTAAATGCATTTGGCAGCGAACCTGCCTCACAAGATCTCTGCATTTTATTTAGATGTGATACCCAGAGGGATGTAAGCAGAACTATGGGGGAGTTTATGCACTATGATTCTCCTGCTGTAGTATCTTCTCATTGCTCTTGCTTTGTGTAGCGACCTTTTCCTGTGCTTTCTGCGTTATCTGACATGCTTTACCTGCTTTCCTGCAGAAAATCTGACATGTGATCTTGTCTTGCAGTGCTGGAGGATGAAGAAGTCCTGCTAGCTGAAGACACCCTCAGCATCCACACTGACCTTGCAGATAACGAACCAGTGACGAACGAGGTCCGCAAGCAGTTTCTTAGGTAAACGTGGGGTTCGTGTGTTTATAGCCTGTGTTAAAACACTTCTGAAAGATGCTAAGTCACATACTGCTTCTCATCCTGTGCTTCAGTTTCCTTAGTTTCCTCTTATAAATAAATTGGCTTACTATCCTTTTGAAAATATATGTGAAGGAACATGCAAAGATCAAACATCTATTCCTGAAAAATCCTTTTCTTAATCTGAAGCAGTTTTGTTAAAGCAGATCTCTGCTTCTGAGGTTACACCACTGTATGTCCAGCTCCTGTTGAGGGGAAAACAGAGAAGCTCAGGGGTTAGATTTGAAATGTCTAAAGGCCTTTAACAAAGAGCCCAGACCCTGCCCCAGCCTGTGTTAGGTACTGTACTTCTTCCATCACTGAACACTCCGAGGGGTGCTACAAGCACCCCTAGATGTGAGTGAGGCTGGCATGGGAGCTCAGCAGAAGAGCTGGGAATAAGGCGAATGTGCTGCAACCCCATCTTGACTCAGCACTGCCATAATATGCCGTTTTTCTCCTCATGAGTCTCTTGTTTTGACTAGGCAACTTAGTGTAATATCTTCTGAGGGAGGAGAGTGTCCCAACAAAATGTCAACAAGACGAAGAGTCTGTGAAAAGAAGGCAGCAGAGCCTCCTCTGACAAGGAAGAGTCCTAACGAGAAACTCATTCAGGATGAAACCACTGAAACAGGAATGGTAGAGTTTGATTCCCTCTCCCTTTTGCTACACTTTTTTTTTTTCTTCTGTTGGAAAAACTAATTTTTGATTTTACATTTGATTCAGTTCTGTTAAATGTGTTGTATAAATCATGACTTCAGGTTCTAGGCATTAATCTGGTGGGCACTGATCATTCAAATTTGGGATTTTGGCAGAGGTTTCTGCACCTGGCAAGGGCTATGTATTTAGGGGACAAAAAAAAAAACAAACAACCACCCTTCCAGCTCCTGCCCCAGTTCCCTGACACCTCAGAGCACTGTGCTGTCAGCCCTGTGTGAGCATTGCAGAGGTTTCAGCTCTGTTGGTTCTTGAAACTGCTTGGCTGCTGTTGAGTCCAGCTGCAGCTCTGGGTGTTTGCTGACCTGCAGCAGTGGGTTACAGGAGCCAGCTGCTTGCTGTTGCCAGCAGATCTGTTCTGAATAAAAGATACTTGCTGCCCCATCTTCCAGAGCATTTTACCCTCATAGGTACCAAAGGGGCTGTACCCTTCCCGAGCAGGGCCAGGGAGTGAAATGGGAAAAAGAGAAGGAAAAATAGAGAGATTGGGAATACAGAAGTAAAATAAAGGACAGAAAGGAGTAATGGATAGAATAGAAGCAGGGAGATTTTGTTAAAGAAAGTGCCTTACCTGCACTTTGGAACAACTAGTGTGTCCTGCTCAGTCTGATTTATGTGGTCCATGGCACAGACATGTAATGAACTGTTTCTGTGGGTTATTTTAGCTTTCAGAGTCTCTAACAACAACACTTGTTCTTTTCATCATTCCTTCTTATGCTGTTATAGAGACTGAGTTTTCTCCTGAATCTGTCTCTTTTTGCTTCTCTGCCTTTTTGCACTACTTTTCAGACAGCATCTTCCTTTTTTGTCACAAGCATCATCTGTTTATGTTCTGTTGGGGTGCACTAGCATTTGGTACCTCATTTAAGCTACTGTAAAGACACCTGAATGGAGGCATATTCAGCACTATTCCTTAAGCAGGCCATTTAATGTAGTCCTGAGCCCAATATCCCTGCTAAGTTGCTTCCCTTGCCTGAAACACTTGGCTCCTGTTCTTGTTGTGAATCCTCTGCTGCTATTTGATCAGCCTCTTTTCCTTTTTTTTTCTTTTTCATCTCTCAGGCATAGTCTTAAATAAGACTCCACAAAGCTATTAAAATACAGTTTCTCAAAATGGAGGAAAAGAGTATTTCAGAGAAGTTCGTGATTTGAAAGTCACTGCCTTGATGTGGAGCTCAGCTGTTCCCTGTGGCATGTTAGAGTTTGGGCAGTTCTGAACTTAGCAGTTCCTCTGATTTTTTTATTTTTTCTCTTTTTCTTTCTAAATTCCTGATTGTGTATGTACAAACCAGCTTTGATGTGTAATTTGCAGGTGAAGCTGTCAGTGTTCTGGCAGTACATGAAGGCTGTTAGCCCTGTCATCTCTTTAGTGATATGTTTCCTATACTGCTGTCAAAATGCTGCTGCCATTGGGGCCAATGTGTGGCTCAGTGACTGGACCAACGAGCCAGTGGTCAATGGGACCCAGCCCAATACAACTGTGCGGATCACCGTCTATGCTGCCCTGGGCCTCTTGCAAGGTGAGAGCAGATGACATTGTGATGTCTGAATGTTTAGTAAAGAGGAAATTGGTGGGAAAGCCATGGCACCAGTTGCTGACGGCCCAGAATTGCCCCTCAAATCCTACCCTAAGCAAGGGAAGTAACATAAACTGAAGTTACAAAGTCTGAGCTCAGCCCAATGCTTTTAATTTTGTTGTGAAGCTCTTGGAGGGGCTTGATTGGGTGACTTGGAAGCTTGAGAGAGAAAATGTGGAAACTTAGGTGCAGAAGAGACTGAAGGGTTGGTATGAAGCTGTAGCACTAGGACTTCATGGAAGCTTGCAGAAAACAGAAGAAAGATGGCTGTGCGTGTGTCTTATGTGGGCAGAATGATGAACTCTTACAGGATATGTTCCTGTGCCTCTGGCAGCAGTGACTGTAGTGCTGCAGTGCTAATGGGCATGGTAAGAGAAGGATGGACGGGGAATACAGTAAAGGGAAGAAAGCTCCTGACACAAGAAAAGCTACTGACAGTCCAAGAGCTGCAGATTGGGAACATGGTGGCCACTGGTTAACACGTTTCCTCTTCTCCTGCTAGGCTTGATAGTACTCATCTCCTCCTTCACCCTGGCCATGGGAGGCATCAATGCAGCCCGGGCACTCCATGCTGCTCTGCTGGAGAATAAATTGCACACCCCACAGTCCTTCTATGACACCACCCCCATCGGCCGGATCATCAACCGCTTCTCCAAGGACATCTACGTGATCGACGAGGTGATCCCGCCAACCATCTTGATGTTCCTCGGAACATTCTTCACCTCCTTATCCACCATGGTTGTGATTATAGCCAGTACCCCGCTCTTCGCTGTGGTTGTAGTTCCACTTGCAATTCTCTACTTCTTTGTTCAGGTAACTGGAAAAATATCTGACTGCCATTGCAATGACTTACTCCATTGTTTGTGTTCCTTCTTAAGAAAAGCAGCATGAATTCAGGGGAAAACTGAAACAGATGAAGTAACTACATGTTTGTGTAAACAAAACATTCTTCTCAGAAAATGAGATGTCCTGTGAAATGTGGTGATGAAATAAATAGATATAAACTTTTTTTTGCTTTTAAGTAATAACAAAGAAGCCTGCTGCTAAAGGTGGAGCTGCAGTGCACTTTAATATATTGAAGTGTGTATATATTTGACATATTGACAAGTTTTTAAGGTGGTGGTAAGTTAAAATGTTGAAAATAGAAAGCATCAATATTATTGACTTCTAAGCAAAAATGAAACTTATTTTACAGACTGTAAATAGAGACCTGATAATTAATCTTTCATTTTCCTGGGAAATGAGGCTGCTGCAAATGGGTTGATTTTGTGAGGCTATATTGACTAATGTAAAGGGACATAGGTATATTTAACTCACAGTCTATAGAAACTGCAGTTACTCAATACTATGTTTGTAGAATGAAGCAAAGATATTTTGAAGCTTTGAAGTGCATCAGTAGGAGTCTCCTTTAAATCCTTACCCTAAAGAATACTTCACTGTTAATTAGAAGAGTATTTCCTGTACCCTTCCATTTTCTCCACAAACGGCAGCGATTCTACGTGGCCACTTCCCGCCAGCTGAAGCGCCTGGAGTCGGTGAGCAGATCTCCAGTCTACTCACACTTCTCAGAAACAGTATCAGGAGCCAGTGTCATCAGAGCCTACAGGAGAGTGAAGGCCTTCATAGACATCAGTGACCTGAAGGTGGATGAGAATCAGAAGAGTTACTATCCTGGCATAGTGTCAAACAGGTAAAAAGGCATATCCCTTCTTGTTTCTACCTAGATAATCCCATGTTTGTGTAACTGGTCCAAGCAACCACTCACCACTCTGCCTGCATCTGCCTTTTTACCAGGTGGCTGGGCATCCGAGTTGAGTTTGTGGGGAACTGCATTGTCCTTTTTGCTGCCCTTTTTGCTGTGATTGGTAAAAACAGCCTGAATGCTGGCTTGGTAGGACTTTCAGTATCTTATGCATTACAGGTGTGTATGAGAGCTTTCTGTTCATTGATGGGTTTGAGTTTTGTGCATGGTACAGAAATATTCACAATAATTCAAGTGCTTGTTAAAGCTGAAGTTAATAAGGAAGTAATAAAAATAAATTGTGGGATGTTTGGAAACAGTAGAAATTTGCACTGAATGCTAACAGACCATCATCAAGCTTACATGCAGTAGGACTTCAGGGCACTTTGGAAGCATCAAGATTGTGTTGCACACCAGTATCCCCAGTGGCAGTATGCAGGAAGCCCAGGAAGTCTCAAGTGCACATGCTAAGAACGTGTCCTTTGAGCATCATTGGTTTAACATGTCCTGCATTATGCCTGCTACCCAGCACATGAGTGTGTCCAGGTAATCACACAGGCAGATTAGTAGGATCCATAAATAGCCAAGAGGAACTATACTCACCCAAGCTGTGAACACTCCAGCAGATTTAATGACCTCACTCTTCCCAGGATCTTTTCTGATACCATGAGTTTGCTGAACTGCTGTTAGCAGTTTTCCAGTGAGAAACATAACTAGGAGAATGATTTACAACCAACTTTCTTGAGAGGGCTGTTTGTTAAATCAGCATGGGGGGCATATGCTTCCTCATGTGAGCACCTGATTACCTGTAGACATCTTGTTCCAGCAACTGTGTTAATGTTGATGCAAAGGTAGTAATTTCATTTTTAATAGTAACATGAACCTACGTCTTAATAGCAGTGTCTGGGGTTTCATTGTTATTAAATCTGTTGTTGCTCTGTTCTTGTCTTCTTCAAGGTGACCATGTCTCTGAATTGGATGGTCCGAATGACTTCTGAACTGGAAACTAACATTGTGGCTGTGGAAAGAATAAAAGAGTATTCGGAAACTGAAACAGAGGTCAGCTACAGAGCATCAGGCATGCTCACCAACCACCATGGCAGGATTTTAGTGCACACGTTTACATGGTCTTTCTTTAGACTCTTGAGAGACAGCTCCTGCTCTGAAAGTGTTATCGGTTAACCTGAACAAATGTCATGCTCTGAACTGTAATTTATGCTATCACAGCTACAAATTATCACTGCTGTCATGCAGCCTGTGCTTAGCATCTCATTTTCTGCTACTGTGAGTGGCTATAGCACATCAGAGATGAGTTTCACTCTCAGAATATAGCTCCCATTGGGCTTGGAGTGTTTGATGCATAGTCCTGCCTGTGTGGATGGTGCTGTGATCCTCCTAGTGAGCACAGCTGCAGGACAATTATCAGGCTGTACACATGTTTGCAGTAGTATTTGTGTTTAATCAGCTTAATCAGTCCTCATCTCCCATGAGAGAAGAATGTCTCTGGGAACACTGTACTGCTTTAATCCAGGAAAATCATTCGATCATCTACCTTTGTTGCCAAGGACTTTTAAAGGTGGCAGATGGAGCTGTGCTGGGAATCTGCTGCTCTGTGGACACACAGGGTTTTGTTAGCCTTGTGTACATGATGGGAGAGCTGTGGTGTACAGTTCTGGAGATCAAGTATTTAATTTGGAAGCTAGACAAGATGCATGATACATGTTAGAAGCCAAAGCTTGAAACAGGCAATGTTGTATTAAAGTTATTAGAAAAAATGTTGGTTATATCCGTTGAGGATTTGGCTCTGTATGCTTAGATCTTTTTTTTTTTTTCCTATAACTTCCCAACAAAGACTAAAATGGGTGGATGCTTAGGAACCATGGTTTTCTCCCATTTATTATATGTGTATTTGATAATGGAGATTTGCTTTATCAGGTATATTTCTAGTAGCCCACAAATGTTTGTGTTTGTATCTGAGTTTGAATTATTTTTTTCTTAAACTATACGAGGCATTTCTGTTTTCCTTAGGCTCCCTGGATCATAGAGGGCAAGAGACCCCCAGAGGACTGGCCATCCAAGGGAGAGCTGGAGTTTGTGAATTACTCAGTGAGGTACAGGAAGGGCCTGGATCTAGTGCTGAAGGGTCTAAACCTCCAAGTGCGTGGTGGAGAAAAGGTGAGTTACCAGCTGTAACTGTATGTCTTTGCTAGAACTTTGATTTGGGCCTCTAGTGACAACCATGGAGGAGAGGACAAGGTCTACAAGCACACCTGCCCCAGTGGTGGTGATTTCCTCAAGCTGGCATTGCATGAGCCAGCAGTGACATAATTTCAGCTTTTTCTGTCTGCTCTCTGGCTTTCTCTGTGGAATTTTTGGCATGGATGGAAAAGACATTCTTTGCTTCCTTAATTAGGAAACTGTTTTTGTTCTGGGAGATTGGCTTCATCCTGCTTCAGTTGAAAGTTCTAGGTTTTGCTTGCTGGTGACATAACAATCAGCTTGGGAGCACCCTCCGCTTAGCAGACTGTTAGTGAAAGAGAGGAGAATTATCCTTACACTGAGCAGACAGGACAACTGCCTTCTGGAATGGAGGTGTGTGTGCTTACTGTAAAGTCTGATTTGCCCTCTGAAAAGGCTTTACTTCTTGTCCTTGAGTGATTGGACCTCAGCTAATCACCCAGGGTTACATAGGATGCCTCTAGGCCTAGGAACATACTGATGTGAAATACCACTCAAATAGAGGAATGGCAATCTACACGTGACAGCCTTGGACATGGGCTCCTAGGGAAGCATCACTGCATTCTTCCTTAGATTCAGATCTTGTGTCAAACTACTTAGAGGAATCTTGGGCATTTGTTGGGTTGTTTTTTATTTTGTTGGACTTTGGTTTGAACTGTGTGCTTTGTTGTTAAACCTCCAATTTGTTGTAGATTGGAATTGTTGGCAGAACCGGAGCAGGGAAGTCCTCCATGACACTCTGTCTCTTTCGGATCCTGGAAGCTGTGAAAGGGGAAATTAAAATTGATGGTGTGAAAATTTCAGAGATTGGTCTCCATGACCTTCGATCAAGGCTAACAATTATTCCGCAGGTACTGCTTCTGTGTATCACAGTAAAGGAAAGATCTCTAACAGCTTAGCAAACCATAAATAATGGTTTATCCACAGAAGAAAATGCTTTGTTGCACTCAGAAAATTGTTTCAGAAGGAAAAACTAAGTGGTCCTGTCCTGCCACCTTACAGGCTGATGCTGGGTGATAAACAGGGTTTAGGATAAACCATCTTTACAACTGGAACCTGAGCTGTAAGTGTGTATAATATAATGTATTTTCAGAGAGGATGGGACTGGAGGTGGCCTACCTGCAGTGCAATGGAGACTTCAAAGCAGTAACTCATAATACCTGTAGTTAAAACAGCTAAAGCTCTTGTCTAATGAAAACTGGGTTTATATCCAGGACCCTGTTCTCTTTTCTGGAACACTGAGGATGAACCTGGATCCACTTAATAAGTATTCAGATGAAGAAATATGGAAAGCTCTTGAGCTGTCCCATCTGAAGAGGTTTGTCAGCAGTCAGCCATCCATGTTGGACTATGAATGCTCAGAAGGTGGAGAAAATCTTAGGTATGGAAAACTTGGACTAGAAACATACACTGAACTTTCCTTCAGCTCTAACAGTGAGCAACACTTGAGCACAGGTTTACACTGTGGCTCATTGTGTCTGAAACAGTTTATGCACCTCTTCCTGTTTCGGGAAAGCCAATAAGGCTCAAACGTGTGCCTGCTGTTCTGCCTCTGCCACAAATGATCAGATTTTTCTTTGCTGATGGGAAGGATTTCTCCCAAACCAAAATCCTCTCTTATCAAGTAGAGAAAGAAGTCTCAGCTTGGCAGGGTATTAGGAACAGGCAGTCCCTTAAACATGGTTTGGTAGGAAGGGAAATGATGTGGTAACTTACCTAGCTTCTGTGCTGAATAAGAGTCATCTGAGTAAACTGACACTTTTAGCAGTGTTTGTTTTCCCTTATTATTCGGAAGACCTGTGAAGACATGAATGGGAATGATAAAATGCCATGCTTTGATATGCTGCCTTGGCTTCTGAGGCTGTGATGTAACCAGATAATGTGTGATGAATGTTCAGCTCCTTCCTCACCCTGCAGAGACGCTTGGGCAGAGGCTGTGCCTGGTTTGTGCTAGGGAGGAAGTGTGGACTCTCAGCTGTTAATGGGGTTTGATGGGAGAAAGGACTTGCAGCCTCACAACTTCCCCCCCACCTTTGTTTTGTTTGCGCTTTATGTTTGCATATGCTTGGTGTGGTTGCAACTGTGTGTGTTTCTGAAGACTCAGGCAGCAGCACTGTAATCCTTAGTTTCCCTGGCTTCTGCCACGGGGACAGGAAGGGCACTTGGTGGCTCTGTCAGTACCAGGTTAGGCAGTAAGTGAACACAAAAGCTGAAACAAGCTGTGTAATGCTGCTGCAGTGTGTGTGTGTCAGCTTTAGGGCTGACAGAGGCTGTTTGCTCAACACTGGTTTTTGTTGGGTAATTTCACCTGATGAGTGATCTGCACTAGCACTAGAGATTTTGAGCAGCGGAGAGCCAAGGGCAGTGGGGCCTCCTTTGTGAAAGCTCTGTCCCTGTTGGCAGTGTTGGCCAAAGACAACTCGTCTGCCTGGCACGAGCGCTGCTTCGCAAGACCAGAGTCTTGATCCTGGATGAGGCAACAGCAGCGATCGATCTTGAGACAGATGATCTGATCCAGATGACCATTCGGACCCAGTTTGAGGACTGCACAGTGCTGACCATAGCACACAGGCTGAACACAATTATGGACTACACAAGGTAAAAACCTCTTCATGGGGAGTGAGGGGAGGCTCACTGGTGTACTGGGTCTGTGAAGCGGCACTTAAAAGGATCTGGTTGGTCTGTAGATGGTGAAGTTGATGCTCTTATCAGGTAATATATAAGCAATGTTTAATCCTAGAATATTCAGACCTGACTTTGCTTCTGTTCTGCTTCTGTATAGAAACAGGTTCTCTATGCACTAGAGCTGTGCAAGAAATGGCCCAGCTGTACTGTCAGCAAGCTTATAGATCCTTCTTTAACTAGCAGCTGCTGTGACTTTTTTAGTAACATCATGGCATATTAATAACTCTTAAAATATATTACTATACTTTATGAGCTTTTATCTCCTTGGCTTCCTGGTAGTCTGTTTTGACTTCCAGAACTACTAGGATGACACACTTGTGTGGGGTTTGGTGTTTTTTTTTTCCTTTTTCCCCTTATTACCCTCGGGAGGCAGTGACTGTCCTGTACCTTTTTGACTCAGCAGCTAAGGGAGAATGTTTATAATCTGTTGTGTTTCATCATGTGAAAAGAATTGAGCAAAACAAAGGCAAGGCAAAGATTAGAGCAGTTTGCTTTGTGATAAAAAAGGGCTATCACATTTCCTGTGAGGAATTCTGTCACGTATCTTACCTCCACCACCTTTTGTTTTGCACAGGATTCTTGTTCTGGACAATGGAACCATAGCTGAATTTGATACACCTGCAAACCTGATAGTGTCAAAGGGTGTCTTCTACAGCATGGCCAAAGATGCTGGACTGGCATGAAAAGTTTGGAGGTTTTTTGTTTTGTTTTTAATTATTACTGACTTGCCACCAAAGTGACTTATGAATGTACTGTAACCTACAAAACAGGTTTTGTAGTAGAGTAAACTTGTGATATGTGAACAAAGTGTTTTACAATTACAAGGACCACAAAGTGAGTTTTATATTTTTTGATGTTTTCTATATACATAAAGGACTTTATTATATGCTTTTTTCCCCAAAGAATCCCAAACATTCTGCAAAGAACATGTATGTATGGCAGGGCAGTATGTACTGTATTCAAGTTTCTAATTAGTAAATTATATTAATGGTACAAAATACACTTGTTTTGTGTCTCTTCTGCATAGGAATTCATTGATTTGGAGTGGAAAGACAGGCCCAGCTAAGCAGTGACTCAGCTAAAAACAGTGAAATAATGTGTAATCTCAAAGTGGTTCCAACCCGCTCCTTTCAGTATTTGCCCCAAGACAAGGGAGTTGGATGCTCTGGCTTCAGGGCTGAGCTACCCCAGGACCTTTGGCATCCCTGTCCAGGGCAACTCTAGCATTAGAGAAGAAATTCCTCTTCAGCACAGAAGTTGAGTAATGTGTATTTAAAACCAGACCTACAGAGGAATTCATGTAAATCATTAACTACATCATTTCTGCCAATTTAGCAGACTCCAGGTAAGCCTGGAGGACATGGTTGGCACAGGAGTATTTTAGTTTTACTGTCTCTCTTATGTGTGAAGTCACACATAAGTGGAGTAAGTCTCCACTTAAGCTGAACACACATGCTGAGCAAATGTGTATATCATCTTATTCAATACTTAACCACCTGAAATAATGTCTGATTTGTTTTGCAGAAATAAATATCTCACTGTTAATAACCAAATCTCCTCAGATAAAGGGAGTGCTGTGTTTAAACACTATTTGCTGCTAGAACCTGATAAAACTTCTCTTGCTCTACTTGTCTCCACCAAGCACTCTAGAAACCTAGACAGCAAGATGTTCCTGTTTATCTGTAAGTAAAGTTCAGAAAAACTTTGAGAAGACAAAAATAATCATTTATTAATTCTTACAAAGGATAGTTCTTAAATAGAAACAAGACTCTGCAGCCAAGCATCCATTTGGCATTAACATTTCATATTGCAGAGCACAAAGTCATTAATTAATCATACACAGTAATGTAATGATTATACACTGATCAGATTGTTAGCAGTGTTAATAGTATTTTCTGTGTATAAACAGCATAAGGTATAAAAATACTCCCCAGAATGCATAGATAGCAAGATAATTGGTGTAAGAGCAAAGTCCTCACCCAGCAGCTGAGCTCTTCTCTAGTTGGTCTGACTGGTTAAGCCTGGTACCTTGATGGATTTAGCTGTGCTTAGAGAACTGACACCTAAGCTGCTCTGTTCTGGGTGCCAGTAAGAATGCAAGAGGCAGAGTGTGGTAGGAGGAACAAGGATCTCATTGTTCTGTTATACAGAAATTAATACACCACCAGCGATTTGGTATAAACCCGAGGTAGTGCCTGTGATTGACCTCCGGTGCTTTTCAGAAGAGGACATTTTGTTGTGACAAAATGTTCTACTATAGCCTTAGGAGACTGAGCTTCAGTCTAGTTTAAACTGGCACATAGGAAATGTGGGTGTTTGCATGGATCTGTGCTTCCAGGTGAACACTGGACATCCGACTACAGAGCAGCTTGGCAGAGGGGCTCCCTCTTGTGTGCTCAGCTCCTGATGCTGCTTCCCTTTCCACAAAGTGCTAGTCACTGGATGAGAAAGAGAGAGAGCAAAGGTAAATCTGGGTACCGGTTCCTCCTCTATGAGCTGTACCACAGGTGACTGCTCTGACTGCAGGGGAAGAACCAACTTCTTCACCTGCCTCAGCCTCTGAGAAGGGAGATGAGTGCTCATGCTACTTCTACAGGTCCCATTTACAGGTCTACGTACACTGTATAGCTCACAGGCTCTTAGCTCTCAGACAACAAGACAGTAAAATACTTTGGTTGCTGCAGTTTCCACAGAAACTGGGGTGAAGGGCAGTGGAAGACAGAGAGGGAAATTCAGTCCAGTTTGGTGTGTTCTGTTTGCCTGTTCCATCTTGTACTTCAGTTCCTTTCTCTAGTACATACTGCTACAGTTTACGCTACCAGAACACAATTCTTTCTTAAATGCAAGTGACTGAGTAAATACTAAAATCCTAAAAAAATTAGATAGAATCCAGCTCTTAAATACCTTTCAATTTATTTATTCCAGAATTTCACAGCAAAGTAGTGTAATTGTGAATTTTAAGGAACAGGAAAAGTTATTTCTTTTTTTCTTTCTGTAAACAACACAGGTAAACACAAGTTATTGGGGGGGGGAAGAAAATATATTGCATAGGAACATCAAGATTTAGTATCTTGGGCATTTCACTAGTTTCTTTTTACAGAGGCAACTTTAAAGGTTCAAAATGTGATCTTTCTCAGGTACGTAGAGGTAAAAGGAAATAAAATTACTATTTTTGTGCTTCAAAAGGGGAAATTAAAGCAGCATTGGAGAAATGTCAATACAGTAACAAAAATAGTGTTTTAAATTGCTCATGCCGATACTATATATTGACAGATGACAATAAAAGGGATTTTGGCTGAGAGCATACTTATGATTTGGATAATTACTATCACTGTTTATTCTCAACCTGAGAAATAGGGAAAAATGTAAACAGGAATTAAGAAATTACAGGTACTAAGTCACTTGATAGTATTTAAACTAGACATAGTTTTGTGCTTTTTCCACAGATTTAAACACTTCTGGTCTTTAACCTCTAAATAAGGTATGACTTAAAGTACACAGTCTAAAAGCTGAAGGTTAATGGTAATGGCTTCAGTACAACTACTAAATGGGTTTCATGGCAGGTTCTTCAGCTTGAGTTGCTATTTTATAGCAAACAAATGATTAGAACAGTTTAAGGTAACGCCTTTCCCTGAGAGCTGCTAACTCTGCAGTATTTCAAGATTATCTTTTGTACGGAAAAGTGCTGCATTAACAGAGAGTTCTACCAACACTTGCTTTGCATTAAGCTACTTCCATGTCAGACTCCTTACTCTTAGATTAATTAGATGCTGTATCTGTGCATAACAACTTTAGTTTATTTCAAGGTTAATAAAATAGATTTTTCTCACATCATTAGCCCTTACAGATACTGTTTCAAACATAATTTGAAAATGAGAGATACAAATCTTTTGTATTAGTCTTTAAAGAATTAATAGGTAAGTTCTGATGCCTTCTGGTTATAACCACTCGGTTCAAAAAGTGCTGGGACTCTGAAAATTAAGTTTTTGTCGCTTACTGTTAGAACAAGCTCCAGTTCTTGGAAGTCCTGTAGCCTTGCCACATCTTTGTCCTTTAAATAAACACAGTAAGTTGTTAGGTGACAAACCATTTGTTCAGTTTTGCACAGCTAAGTTGAAATAATAGGCTTATACTAATACAAGTTATGTATTTGTCCATAAATATAACAATTCTTTGCAGTAAACTGGAAAGCAAACATCCTCTTGCATCTGGCATCTTCAATGCCTCAATGCCTTTCTTGTACTGAGGGGCTCAAAACTGAACACAGAATTCCAGGTGTGGCCTCACCAGTGCTGAGTACAGGGAGATAATCACTGCTCTGCTCCTATTGGTCACACCATTTCTGATCCAAGCCTTCTTGGCCACCTGGGCACTCTGCTGGCTCATGTTCAGTTGACTATGAATCAGCACCCCCAGGTCCTTCTCTGCTAGGCAGCAATCCAACCACTGTGCCCAAGCCTGTAGCACTGCATGGGGTTATTGTGACCAAAGTGAAGGACCTGGCACTTGGCCTTGTTGAATCTCATCCCATTGGCCTCAGCCCATGGATCCAGCCTATCTAGGTCCCTTTGCAGAGCCTCCCTCCCCTCAAGCAGATCGACTCTCCCTCCTATCTTGGTGTCGTCTGCCACCACACTTGAGGGTGCACTTGATCCCCTCACCCAGATCCTTGATAAAGATACTGAACAGAGCTGGATTGAACTCCATTCACCACAACTCTCTGGGCTCAGCCCTCCAGCCAGTTCCTTACCCAGCAGGCTTATGCAGGTGACCAACACATTATTCCTTTTTAATGGTAATCTAAAAATTCTTCTTTTTGTAAGTTACTTCATGTCAAGATTGAGTCCTTACCTTCCGCAGCATTGTATTCGGTAACTTTCTGATCTTCTGCACGCGCTCAGGGTTAAGACCCAGCTCATGGCAGCTGACGCGCAGCAGTTCCTTGTAGGTCAGTTCTTGTCTGTCCAGTTCAATTTCAATGAAGTCATTTTCTCTAAGATTAGGGTTTTGTATTCTAACTTTAAGCACCAGTTCTGTTAGAAGTAAAAAGGTACATTAATAGGCAGATATATAAAGGAATTGGAAAAGATCTCTCTGTACTAGCTTCCAGATATTTCTGTTCTATTAACCTTGTTTGTATCATTTGTATCAGGACAAGAATTCTCAGAAAGCAAAGAACTGCACCTGTATGACCACAATTTTCATTAGCTTGACTTCCATCAACTTACATGAAAAAAATCGCCGCAAATCTAATACAGAGAGTGAGTAAGTGAGTGTGTGTGTGTGTGAACCTTTGTGTGAATATTATTCTTACTGGATTTAAGTTAACTTAAAAGCAGATTATATTAGAACACCTTTTATTGCAAGAGTGAAATCCTGAACTGAAACTGGAATTCCAGACTTCCCTCTTTGGGTAGCAAAAGGACCTGCAGAAATGGCAGAGCACAGAACAGCTTATCTCAAGACTCAGGTCTGCAGACCAAGTCGTGTGAGGTTGTCTCTTGAGCTTACTGGCTGCCTACTCGCATTCCTTACTTGAAGCTTGGAGTATGCTATCTAGAGAATTAGATTACTCTGGTGTCTGTGTGCTTTTTATAGTATTTGAGACAAAGAGCAAATGTTTCCATCAATATTTTAATAACAGTTCCAGCAGAAACAGGATATCTGCCTCTTCAATTCCTTCCAAATGTTTCCTGAATGCCTAAGCACAGGAAACTGAAAATCTCTAGAAGTGCTGTGAATACACATAGCCATTAGTTTATTTTCACCCTTCACAATGACAGAAGTTCTAAGTCAAAGTGAGAAGAGACTTCTAGTGTTACCTTGCATGTTAAGTGGAAAAGCTCCTGTGAAGAAAACTGGCTGAAAAGCTGGCACAGGCCCCACGCAGGAGCCATTCTCGTGCTGAGGTAGAGAATGATGTGACCCAGCTGGCGGAGGGGCACCTCTCCAAGACACAGGCCCCTGGTACGCTGGAGCTCTCTGGAGGACCGGCTTTGTGTGTGGTGCAGCAGTACAGGCTCCGGGCAGCGAGGCCATGGCTGTTCCATCAGCCCCCTCAGGAGCAGCACTCCCATCTTGTGCTGCTGCATGTCTACGTGGCTCCACCTCAGGTAAGGACACGGAGTCAAGGTTTAAGTGTGAGACACTCCCATTCACAGCAGGCTCTGAAATACTGTTCCTCGTGGTGTTATAAACGTAAGGGAAAGGTGGGTTAGCCAGATAATTAGGGATGATTGGCAGATCTGAATCTTTCTTTAAATCTGGGAGTTCATCATCTTCCACTGCAAAACAAACAAAACAACATTCTCCAAGACTAATCAGACTGAGCAATCCAAGATTTCGTTTACTGTTTCATGACTGTTTTGGTCATAAGATAACTTCTGACTGCTACTTCATGGCATCCAGAACACCTTTGATTTCAAGAATGAAATTCCCAATTTCCCTCCCTGGGCAGGCAAAATGTACCTGCAGAAATGGCAGATTACAGAACAGCCCATCTCAAGAACTGTCTGCAAGACTAAACAAGTATTAAGTATTGCACTGTGGGGATTTTTTTTTTTTGTAATCTTTAGGAGGAGAAGGAAGTAGAAGGATAAAAGATTAATCAGGAAGCACTACACCTCTTTTTCTGCAGCAAACAGAACTGTGCTCAGGTGTTGCATACACTGAACGCAAAAGCAGAGTCTGATTCTAGTAATTCTAGACGCGCTGTTTCCTTCTAAACACTGCACTACTTGTGGTTTGGTTTGGTTTAATCCACAGCCAGCACACTGTGACATGGTCTCTGGTGCTATACCGCTGTTGTCTTCGTAACGTAGCAGCAAAAAACAAAGGGTAATGTGTTGTTCAATTATTAAGACAGGGGATAAGGGAAAGAGAACATGCAGCACTGGGAGAGCTGAAACATTACCAGTTCAACAGCTGGGAGACAATAATGAAAACAAAACCAGACAAGAGAATACCAAGGGGAGGAAAGAGGTCATTAATCGACATTTCACATTACTTATCACCTCTAGCAGCAAAGCCTCCTCTCCAACAGTTACAAACCCCAACAAACAGATAAACATGCTCTACCAATGTCCTTTAATGAGCTGGTTCTCTGGGCTGCTAATTTTCCATTTATTCAACAGTGTCTAAGCTCCACAGAACATAAATTAGGTGTTGCTTATATAAGGGCTTCATACAAATTTGAGAGATTTTCTCCTGATGCCCTTTTGACAATAGGAAGCTGCATTTATCTGCCACTGGTCTGATTGTGACACTCTTCAAGTGGCGGCTCAGTGTTTAGAAAAAAGTTGGGCTAGCTAGATATGGAAATTGTTGCTAATCCTCCTTCCTTCAGGAAACACTCTGGAAATCAAGGCACAGTTACTACTAAAACCCAGAGAAAGCATCTTTACGTGCATTACTGGAACACATAGGCTTTAAAGAGCTTTGAAAACCACATGGTGTAGCCAACAGCTTTCGTTTACCTCCAAGCATCCTCCTTATCTCTCTCCTGGACGTTAACTGGGCTGGACTCTCTCCCTTCCTGGTAAGGATCTCCTTGTTGGCACCAGCCTGCAGCAGGTGAGCCACCACGGGAGCATGGTTCCGTTTACATGCCCAGTGCAAACAAGTCCTGCACAGGGAAAATGTTAATGCTGTGTCAAATAGTGAATTACAGCAGATGAATTTCCACCCATTCTTGCTGCCCATGACAAGAACAAGAAGTAAAATGTGTCTGACATACACTTTAATTGCAATCTTCTTGGAAGGTTGCACTGGTTTTGGAGCCTGCAGTGACACCTGTTGATGTTGTTTTTCTCTTGCACTCACCTCTGTAGCATTTTTAAAGTTTAAGATCTTTTTAATTCATCATTTATTAGGCTACTAACTCTCATGGAAAAATAAATACAAAAAGAAGGTTTTTGTATGCTATTTTAATCTTTGAAAGAACAAGTTGTGCTTAAAATACTTGATAGTGTATATGTGAGCTAGTAGGGACACTTCCATGGGATGCTATTTTTGTTCTTTAATTACTGCTGTCAGCACTATGACTTGAACTTTTTTGGAAAGTGAATTATGTTTAAAGTATTGTAAGCGCAGCTTCTAACCACATTTCTTTGCCCAGCTGGGATTAGCTGCACCAACAATTCCCAAGCTTTGCTCTGCAGACAGCCAGTGTTCTGCAGCTTGTAACTGATGCACAGAACTAACCACTCTTCTAGGTTTTTTTATTATTTGCAGTTGCTGACCTAGAGACTAATCAACAACCTCAAAGCCATGGAGCCTATTTAGTGCTTGGTATGAGGGACTCAGTTGACTCAGATTATAACTCACTGTACAGTCATACCATTCTTCCCTATTCCAGGTTCTAGTGATGTTTGACCTTTCTCCAGCTTTTAAATTATCTAGCTCCAGATGAAGGAAAATCTTTGGGAAAATGAACACAACCGTTCTTCATGTCTGTTTGTTTAAGAATTAAATAAAGTAAAGCAGAGGTAAATAACAAACTCATAAAGGAAAAAATTTCAGTCTACAGTCCAGCTCCAAAAAGCTTTTTCCATTTTGTTTATTTTTAAGAGGCACAGTCATTGAATTGCAAATTTTATCTTGACCAGTAACTCCCAACTTTGTATCTAAAATTCTGTTCTTTACATTTTCTTGTGTAAAAGAATGTAAGGGAGAAAAGATATAATCTCATCTTTGGAGGGATACAAATCAGGTAAACCAAGATAAGGCAAGGTAACTTCAAAAACCCTCTTCATTGTTAGGTATTTTGAGTTAATTTAACCTGTCTTACCAGAAACAGAAGGCTCAATTCTGCAATTTTTTCTTGCTAAAATTAATTCATCCTGACAGAACAAAGCATCCCTGAATGAAAGGTGGTGAATCTAGGTACTGCAGCAAGAGGTTATGTCAATCATAACCTCATTTTGGGATCCATCCTGACCGGTTTAGGTGGTCTCATGCAGAAAAGTACCAGCTACCCATGGACCTGACAAGAATCACAAGGTAGGTACTTGAAACCTCTTAGCATCAGAGATACTGAGAAGGCCATTGGAGAAATTTAAATTCTACAAGCAAGCTGTAACAACAGCAAAAATCCATTTCGTGCCATAGTTAAATATGACCAGATTGTTACATTAAAACATAATAGTATTTTATGACAGATTTCTTTTACCAATTCTAG
This sequence comes from Bucco capensis, assembly GCA_013396975.1. Taxonomy (NCBI): domain Eukaryota; kingdom Metazoa; phylum Chordata; class Aves; order Piciformes; family Bucconidae; genus Bucco; species Bucco capensis. The sequence goes on along the minus strand of VWZO01000956.1, from coordinate 30,756 downwards.
TTTGAGATACACACTCATTTTCATGACAAGCAGCTGTTTATCTTACACACTAAGAGAATTCAATCCTATGCATCAGCTCTCTTAAATTTTTACAAGTCCTAATTTTAACCTCCATACTTTGAACCTCACATTGCAAGCGTCCCATGCTTCTCAAAGCTGCTGAATGTGCTTTTATCTTTAACAGTCTAGCTGTTTTTCTGGGTTTGTTCCTCTTAATTACAGCTTCAAGCACAACACAGCATAGGCAATACAAGCTGAATTGAACTTTATGGAGTCTCCAGAAATACCTGAGCCTTCCCTGTAAGTCCTGCTTTGAACAACATTGTCTATGTGCATTCATGCATGGAGTCCCACCTGTGCAAGTGTCTGTTACAGAAGAGTCTTGGGTTTAGTGGTGTCAGCTGGTATCTGGATGAGATGTCAAAACCAGAGTGTTTCTGTGTATCACTGAGAGTCTGCAAATTCCTTGCTTGAAATGAAAGTAACTTCAAATATGACTTAGGAGTTAGTACAAAGTATTTGTGGTTAGTGATGAAGAGGTGCAGGCCAGCCAAGGTGTGCCGGGGATCTACCTGTCCTAGCTGCCAGCATTTCCTGAATCACAGAACCACTAACGTTGGGAAAGACCTCTAAGGTCACCAAGTCTAACTAACTGTCAACCCGACACCTCCATGACACTAAACCACATCGCCAAGTGAAAACAGAACCATATGGACCAAAATCATATAAATAACCACCCAGTGACCTGGGGAGCAGCGAGCAGCACAGTCAGGGCTGGGAGGGGATGTCTGCACAGCGTTATCAGCTGTGGCACCATCTTCCCTCTTCGGAAGAGAGGTACCTGCTCAGAAGAGCACTGGGCAGCTGATCTCCCTTTGATTTCGCTCGGATCCAAGCGGATTAGTACTGCAGGTGAAGGGGCGAACCCGCGGCAGCCCCGGCGCTGCACGGCCCGCGGGGCATTCCCGCTTCCGCCCCGGGAGAACCTTACCAGCCGTTGACTTCGTTCTGAGCGTTGGGGCTGACCCCCAGCCCCAGCAGCCGCTGCACCTCCTCCGCGTCCCCCAGCGCCGCCGCCTCCCGCAGCCGCTCCTGCTGCTCCCGCTCCAGTGCTGCTGCCGCCGCCGCCATCCCGGGCTCGGCTCCTGCCGCCCGCTCCGTGCCGGCCGCGCAGACGGGAAGGCGGGAGGACGGCGCGGAGCCTGCCGGTACCCACCCGCGCGGAGTCCGGTCCGGGCTTCGCTCCGCCGGGGACTCTATTCCCGGTGACAACCCCAGCCCGGGATCCGCGTTCCGGCTCGCTCGGGCGGGCCGAGCGGCTCGGCACGGGACTTACTGGCCAGGGACGGGTTCGCGGCTCTTCCTAGGGAACCGGCGGGTGGTTGGGTGTACATGTGATCGCCTAATACACCGTGTCTCCTGCCCTGTTGGTTCTTGACGGCTTTGGATTCATGCTGCTCTTCTCCTCTGTCTGGGGAACCTTTCCTGCGTACTCAGCAGTGTCGATTATTCCCTAAAAAGAAATTAAATAAAAATCAACATCTCTCTGCAGATCATCTACAGGGGTCATTGCAGATAATCCCTGTAATATGCACTGTTTGTTTTGAAAAGCTGAGTTTGGTCATTGTGGATTTGTCCCAAACCAAGTTATGGGAGAATTACCAGCTGGTAAAAAGTTCACAAGTATAAAAAGTCAGAATAATGGTTTCAGTCTCCAGCCAGACAGGTAGCCGTGCCTACTCCAGCCTGCTCCATGTGACCATGCCAGGGAAATCTGCTGTAGCTAGGCTCCATTGTACTGAAGCGTTCACTGTAGTAACCTGTGTTTGCTTCCTTGGTGTAGTTGGAGCAATACAGAGAAGCTGAACCACAGCCCAGTTGTGTCTCCATTTCCAAAAGCAAACACACACTTCCCATCCCACCCAAGAACCAGACTGTTGGATATTAAGACTGAACATTCATCCAAGTTGTGTGGCATTGTTTTTAGTTACACTCTTCCAGCAGTTCCAGTGAGTTGCTAGATCACTGCAAGTAGCAAAGCCTGAAGGAACCTGATGGTCTATAACATCTTCATGAGGGGAAGCAGACGGGCAGGAGCTGATCTCTCTGGTGACCAGCAACAGCACCTGAGGGAATGGCATGAAGCTGTGCCAGGGTAGGTTTAGTTTGGATGTTAGGATTTCTTCACCCAGAGGGTGGTAGAGCACTGGACCAGACTCCCTAGGGAAGTAGTCACAGCACCAAACCTCACAGAATTCAAGAAGCATTTGGACAGCACACTCGGGTACATGCTGTAATTTTTGGGGCTGTCCTGTGCATAGACAGGAGTTCACAGAGTAACAGAATATTCTGAATTGGAAGGGACCCATGAGGACCATCAAGTCCAACTCCTGGTCCTGTGCAGGACACCCTTAAAATCACACTATGTCCCTGAGAGTGTTGTCCAAAGGCTTTTTGAACCCTGTCAGGCTTGGTGTCATGACCACTTCCCTGGGGAGGCTGTTTTGGAGCCCCATTACCCTCTGGGTGAAAAACATTTTTCTGATATTGCCTGAACCTCCCCTGACTCAACTTCATTTCCTCTAGTCCTATCACTGTCCATGAGAGTGAAATGACCAGCACCCCTCTCCTTCCCCTCGTGAGAACGTTGAAGATGGCAATGAATTCTCCCCTCAGTCTCCTCTTCTCCAGGTTAAACAAACCAGGTGACCTCAGACGCTGCTCATAAGGCTTCTCCATCGCATTGGACTGATAATCCTCATGGGTCCCTTCGAACTCAAGACATTCTATCATTCTATGACTCCTCTGCCCCTCCTTGCCCGTTGGGCCCCTCAACAGCCGCGCTCGCGACGACAGCCCCAGGCCGAGCCGCGGGAAGGAAACCAGCACCATCCCCGTCTTCCCTCGCCTCCACCTCGGAGCGGAAGGGGTCCTGGTTCTCGCAGGGCAGCAAGCTGGCGCTAGACGGGCAGCACGGCCGACAAGACAGCCCTGCAACCCCCAGCCTGCACCCCGACAGGCCTCGGAGGCGGTGAAGTTCTGCGCGGAGCATTGTGGGCAGGGCGAGGAGCCGCGCCGCCATTTTGTCTCTGTCAGTCTCGGCGGCGGCGCGGTCGGTCGGTGGGAGAAGTGGCGGTGGCGCCGGTGTTTGTCAAGGAGGGGATTTGGCCAGGAGGACACAATGATATCGGCCGCCCAGCTCCTAGACGAGCTTATGGGCCGGGACAGAAACCTGGCCCCGGATGAGAAGCGCAGCAATGTGCGGTGGGACCATGAGAGCGTGAGTGAAGCAGAGCCACCTCTCCCCTCCCTCTTTCCTTCCCTTCCCCCTCGTAGGGCCGCGGGTGCGGGCCTACGGCTTTCCCGGCCCGGGGAGAGCATCGGAGGCTTTGGCAGGGGTGCGGGTTGGGCCCGTTCATGCGGAGCCCTAGCGGGGCGGGCTGGGCCCGGGCCCGGGCCCGGGCCCTTGCGCGGGAATCTTGCAGAGCCTTGAGACGAGGAGGATGATCTCGCCATAGTAAGGCTGTGCGAGAGGGCCTGCACTGTTGTTCGGGCGGCTGGGGGGACAGAGGCCCTGTGTTTGGATTTGGGCGCAGGGAGAAGAGGTAGTGTCCTGCGGGAATAGCGGGTCTGAGAGGCCGGATGGTGGCTGAGAGCTCCCGTGGGGAAAAAGGAAAATAGTGTGTATGTGGGGAGAGTGGGACAGTGGAATTCTTCACTTCTGAGTAGAAGCCTTCTGGTTTGCATGAAGAGAGGTGAGACAGATGTCCGTCGTTTGGAAGACAAATGGCTCTGGATCCCTTCCTGAGTGTGGTACTAAGGAAAGAAGAGGAACGGTCCAGACATACTGACATAACTGGAAATTATAGCACAAGGAAGAACCACAAGGCTTTAAAACCTGAGGCTTTTGCCAAGAAAAGCTTTATTCCTTCTATACTTGCTCAGTCAAAGGAGTTCCACAGTTCCAGGGGGAGGGCAATGTAAACAGTACTGTTAGGTACTTATGGTGGGTTTGTTTTTTGTTTTAGTTAACGTGTTTAATTAATGTTAATTCATTAATTCCCTGCAATAAATAGCTTAGGCAACACTTTTAAAATAATAATCCTTATTATTATTGTTGTTACAATTTTGGAGTGGAGCTTGTCACCAAGTATGGTTCATCGTTAATGAATGATGACTTTTAGCAACATCCATCATATTACTCACAAAGTTGCTATAGCTGCTTCTTTGGGAGAGAGGAATGCTGCTGAAATTCATCACTTGTGATACAATTTTTGAGTTACAGTATATGTTAAAAGAGAGTGTCACCGTTTCACGCCTCCTTCCTTTAGCATTTTCTTGGTATGTTGTTGAATTGGGAGGAGGGAGAATTGCTTACTTTTGGCTGTTCTAAATTGCGTCTTAATCACAGATGGGAATTTCATGTTTTCAAATGAGAGTTAGGTCATTTTAAAGATGGCTAATACATGTTTTACTTTATCTCATGCATTAGACAAGGACAGATATCTGTCTTGCCTTAGATTTTGCAAGTTCAAGGAACTTCTTTGGATTGTTGGTTTTTTTTTTATTTGTCACACACCCTCCAATTAATTAAAAAATGCTGCTGTATCGGTAAGCTGTGCATGTCAGGAGAGATGTACGGGTAAACTGCATGTGTCCAGGAAGTTTGATGTCTGTCTAGACTTCTCTTATTAACAGGTATCATTATTCAGTTACATGTTAAGTTACATATTTTCTTTGGATTCTAAACTCAAAATCAGGAGTTGTTCAGCTTTGGAAGTAGGAAATGCATGGCTTGAGCCATGTTAGTCCAGGTAGAATAGATAAGGGGATTGTTTTGGTTTATTTTCTAAGGTGAGAGATTTTTTCCTTGTGTGTTTTTTGTTGTTATATTTTATTAGTCTTTTTTAATCTAGTTCAGATGACTTTCTTCATCTTCAGATGAGCAAATTTTTTAATTTCAGGCTGAAGAGATTGAGTTGTTTAGTTCTGTTGACTCTTCTCCCCAGTCCTTTGGCAGAGGGAAGCTGTTCTGTGTCTAAGGCCAAGAGGAAATTCACAGGCTTAGTGTTGAGCCCTCCTGCAGTCTTGCTGGAACTACTGGTCTTTGCTCTGCTGCTGCTTTTATTGATGAAGTTTATAGGACCGTAATTAAATGCAGCCTTTCAGAAAGGAATATCTTCGTAGATTCCCACAGTCCACTGATGAGTTCATAAAAAAAAACAAAACATTACTGTTGTTAAAACATGTGTTTCAGTTTGACTTCCTGCATCACCTAAAGATTAAATTTTGCAACGCTGATGTGTTTTAAAAGACAGGAAATTCAGATAAGATTCAGATAGTAACATTAATTCATCTACTTGACTACTGTTTTGCTTTTCAGATGAAATACATATGTTAATGTAATTTCTTGTAAAAGTAGAGCTCTATCAACACATTGCCTTTTCATTATAAGTATGTTGTACCAAAGTTTGGGATTTTGTGTCATATTTCATCAGTTTCAGGTATGGAAGGTTATAAAAATCTTTGTCTTTCTTTGTCATTTGTGAATTGCATCTAGGCAAATGTCAAAAACTGTGAAGGTGCAATGAAATGAAAGTTAGGAGTAGGTAGTGTTGAAGGTGTGGAAGCAGAGTTAGTTATGATGGTTGAGCATTCATTTGCAGTTCTGATGAAACATGTTGATCATATGCTACGAAGTCTTTTATAGAGCTTAAGTTCTTGAACACTTGGACATGACTAAAGCATTTAATCATTAAAAAAAAATTGAAATCCCATTTGTTGTGTATTTCAGTATGTCCTTAGATGATCAGTTCTAGTTTTGGTATGAAGGTTGTTTTGTATGTAGGAGGAAATTACTATCATATACTTTCATCTTTCTGCTTGCTATTATATCTATAGACAAAGTACATTTCTGGAACGGTAATTTTATTGATTCACACATTCTTGCTGTAGTATACCACCTGTACAAAACAAGTTCATGTGGAAACAGGAATTGTGTGAGTTATGAGAATCATAGAATGGCCAGGTTGGAAGGGACCTTAAAGATCATCTAGTTCCAACCCCCCTGCCATGGGCAGGGATGCCAATCACTAGCCCAGGTTGAGGCTGTTCTGTAGCACCAGAAAGCCCAGCATTGACTGCCTGTACTTCTGTAAGGCTTGGAGATTGTGATGGTTCCTTCAAAGTAGATGTAGTGTTTTCAGAAAGTTGGGAGGGGTGGAGAGCCAATGGATGAATTACTCTGAGCAGTTCTCTCTGCTAGCAGTGTGCTTTCTCAGAATATAGATTCTGTATGTATGATGTGTTACACTTCCAGTTTTTGATGCTAAAGACCCAAATTGGTTGGTGTCTAGATAGAATCTCAGAACTTGGACATAACCCTCCATGGCTAATATTCTTCCAAAAGAAGCAACACTTAGTCCTCCAGGGGATGAGGTAGGGAGGACTTAAGAGTAGGGTTTGGGAAAAGGGCTTATGTTTGGTTTTGGGTGGGTGAGCATCATTCATAACATGTCTGATGCACATGAACTTTAATGGTTTCCAATAACTCATCTATTTGAATGCATTTTGTAGGTTTTGGTGTGTAAGCCACAACATGCTGGATTTTATTCCCAGCCTTTTTACTAGGAATTGTCTGCCTAAAGGAATTTGCTTGGATTGTTGCTTACTGCAGTTATTCTGATACTTCTCCATCAGTGCATCATTTCTGGCAGAAGAGGAACACCTTCATGTAGAAGTGTTACTGACACCAGACAATCAATAGCAAGTAGTTTCTCTGTGTCAGAAAGCTTTGAATTGTTGCAGGGACTCTGGAAGGGCTGGTCATTCTTGCTGTTACTTTGAGATGAAAGGTGGTACTTTCCCATCCCCAGGAGATTCAAGGATTAGTGAATTTGAAATGGAGTGGAAAGTGACAAGTGTCTATCTGTATTCGTTTTACTGAAATGTGAGACCCTAAGGGCTTTGAGAGACAAGCTATGGCTAGTCTTGCTGCAGCAGTTTGACAGCAACATTCAGCTCTGTTACACCTTCTTGGTAGTGGAGTCATCAGAATAATTTGGCCAAAAGGAACATGCACTTGTTCCCTGCATAGGGGTGAAGGTCCACACCAAACTGCCTGTTGCTCTTTCTGCACATGTAGAATGTGTTTCCATATTACTTCGGACTTGGGCTAAGTGCAGTAGTCTGATAAGCCATGGATGAGTAATGCCACTTGACGTATATCACCTCTGCTACAGTCGTTTAATGACTCTGTGATGCTTCAGCCATTTCTTGGCCCTTTCTGTTCTTGCTGTCATTAATTACTTAAGGCCAACTGTAAGTGCAGCTGACAGGCACCTACAGCCTGTCAAGGCAGATGGTCTGCGCAGTGAGCTAAGCCAGAATGATACCTTTCAAGATACGATACCTTTTCACTGATCCTAATACTTGGATGTGAGGATGAGAAAATGGAGGAGGAAGAGAACACAGGGAGAATTTATATTTCTATTGATAAGTGCAGGAGTTCATCCCAGAAGCTACTCCCTTGAAATAACTTGCTATTTCAGCAAGGACTATTGCAGCTTTCAGAGAAGAGAGCAGATTCTGAAACTATATTTCATCCAGTAACTTCCTCCTTGCTTCCTGAGAAGAAAAGAAATTGTGATTTTTGTATAGTATTTTCGTAACCATTTCTGATAAATTGCTAGGAGATATTTCTGTGTTAGGAACTTCAAGAACTGACCAACTTGACTAGTTAAGCCCATGCTCATGGGTGAGGGTGAATAATCTTTTAAACAAGAGCCAGTTTTATCCTATCATATGTTAAGTGTTTACTGACTAGGTTAACAGGTTGGTTTTTTTCTGACTTCATGGTGGATTTTTACTGTTATCAAAAGGAACCTCTCTTGCTGATGCAAAAATAGGCTATGTAGAAACAAACCAAAGCTTTTTTATTTGGCAGGAAACCAGACTAAAATGAATGTCTTCTCTGTCTGCCGTAAGAGATGTACAGTGTCTTTGCAAATCATTCTTAAAATAGGGATTTTTAAAAGCATTGGAATGGGGAAGCTTTTGGATAGTTATCCTATGTGTTCTTAAGTCTTCTCATTGCCTTCAGAGCCCTTGAGGCAGTAGATTATGTCTGAATACTGATGGCTCAGTCATGAGAACGGAGAAGGTGGAGGCTGGACACAAAAGTTGTTCTAGACAAGCTCAGAGAAACTTGATTTTGTGTGTCCCTGGTGACATTCTCACCCCTTGTAGGTTTTCACAGTTAAGGAATTTCACCGTAACTTTTTCATTAGTCCAGCCTGATTTTATCTCCTTTGGAAATATCAAATACTATGTATAGTATTTGCAGACAGATGACACTTTCCTGTAATCTTAAATATTTAGCAGTAAAATTAAGAAAGACTATTACTGCAATGGAAGGTAAGATTTTTGGTGGTGTGTCAAGATGCACCTTGCAGCATTTACTGCTGCCATATAACACAGATAGAGGGTGTACATGTATGAAATTTTCAGGAATTTTGCAGTGTGCAAAGGGGATTTTTACACTGTATTTTAGAAAATAGAAGCGATTACCTAAAATTACCAGTTCATGAGGAAAAAAAAAAAGTGACGCCTGTCTTTTTCTTCTCTGTCAGGTTTGTAAATACTACCTTTGTGGCTTTTGCCCTGCTGAACTATTTACAAATACACGTTCTGATTTAGGTAAGTCTATAAATCTGGTCATTTTCATTCACTTACATGTAATTACAATTGAATTTGCAAACTCTGTTTTTATTGTTTAATGCTCTGTCAAAGCACTTTGAAAATAGACTTTTTTGGTTTTAAAGGATTGACAATAATACAGTATGTTCACAGCAAAATTTATTCCAGGTCCTGCTTCCTCTAAGTAAGAAAACCTTGGTTTTAATTTATTTTTTTAAATTTCTGCTTGCATTGTGAGTTGTATTGCTGGGTGTGGGGTGGTTTTCTCCTCCTGAATTGTTGGCTTCTAGTTTGGTTTATTTTACCTGGCCAGGGTTTTAACTTGTTTTTCTGTGAGTATACATTATTGGGCTTCTTTACTGTAGAGACTCATTCACTGTAGTAGTTATTACTGAACAACACCTCTAAATTACTAGTAGCTTTCAAGCAATGGTATGTGGACTATTTGGAGAGAGGAACTAGAAAAAACAGACTTCTTGTCTCAGTATTGACTTCCACGTACACTGAAGAGTTTGATCTGCTGGGGAAGGTGAGGAGTTTTAATGTGACTACCTTCATGAACTCAGGCCATAAACCTCCTAATTTTAATCTGAAGATCAATATTTTAAGTATCCAGTTTATTACAAAAAGCACTGTCTGGAACCTAGGAAGTGCTTAGTGGAATTACCCTTCAAATGTCATTTTTAGGGGTTTTTTTGGTGGTTTGTTGGTTTTTTTAAGGCATTACTTTGAATAGTTTTGCAGATGTATAACTTGATCTGGAAATTCTGTTTTATGTGAAGACTTTATATGTCTTTCAGAATCTCCTTTGGTTTTATGATAACTAAACCATATTGGCATTGCTTTTCTTTAATGTGTCTTTCAAAATCCAAGCAAAGGAAGCAGAAAAACAGGCACAAAAGTCCATGGGAAGTGTTTGTAGCTCTGTTCTGTCATGGTACACAAACAGATGCTGCTGAAATATGAATGCAGCGTTCAAGAATGCAAGCTTGAACTTTGTGTTTCGTCTTTTCAGGTCCTTGTGAAAAAATTCACGATGAAAATTTACGTAAACAGTAAGTGTGTTGATTATCTGTTAATGGAACTAGTGCCCCTAGTATGCTAGACATTTTCTGAAAGCAACCCAACTATGACAAGAAACTGATTGCTTTTTGATTTATTTAAACATTTGTTTGCATCTATAATATTCTTTAATTATTTAAATCTATAATAATCAAGAGTTTGTAACGTTGCAGGTTTTGTTATTTTATTGTTTTCATTTTTAATATGCTTCCCCAGGTATGAGAAGAGCTCTCGCTTCATGAAGGTGGGCTATGAGAGAGACTTCTTACGCTATTTACAGAGCTTACTGGCAGAGGTAGAACGCAGGATTCGAAGAGGCCACGCTCGTTTGGCACTATCACAGAATCAACAGTCTTCTGGGGTGAGTCTGGAAGAATCGTTGAGGCAATTTTTCCTCTAGATAGCATCTCTTTGCCTTGTCTCTTCAGGCAAAATATGTTTTCCAGAAGATTCCCGTCAGATAAAATCTTCATCTGTTAGCCAGCAGATCACATCTACCCCTAATGGACAAGCCAGGTTGCTTCACAGTCAGCATAAGTCTCTCTCTATTCTCCCCATCTGTTTCCTCACAATCAGTATCTGTTCTCTGCCCTGGAATATTAATAATCCCGTGAGGTATTGTCCTTACCCTGTTAGCCTCAGTTTACCTCCTTTCGCATCTCTCCACTGGTAAGCTGTATTACTGAAGGGAGCAAGTGCTGGCGCTTTCAGGAAGGAGCTAACCCCATCAGCTGCCACACTTAGGCCCTAGCCTTTTTCTGCTCCAACACCACCGCTGGCAAATCATGGCAGTTAGAGAAATAATGTACTTGTGTGCCACTTTTCTCTGTTCCAAGCTCCATACAAGACAGCTTGGAACGTAAAGCTTAAACTGACTGGGAGAAAAATTATACTTCACTTGCTTTTTCTTGTCCCCTGATGGATTTGGACCAGTGACTGCGGCCTGTCCTCTGGGAGTTTGATGATGGCTAGGCTAGCCTTGCTCCTTTTTGCTGCCCCAATTAGTTGTTCTGTGCAAGGAACATTGAAATTATTCTTGAAAGGACAAGAATTGTTCTTGCTTTGGAAATTGCTGTGGACAGTACCCAGTCAGGAGAGCTTATTGGCTGTGGTGTAGAGAGAAGTTTGTAGAGGAGGCAGATCTCCATCTGTTCCAGCAGTCTACAAAGAGTACACTGCTGACAAGTACATTTTGGATGAAGTGAGATTCTTTTGGGTTTATGCGCAGAAATTGGATTTGAGAACTTGGGTCACTCAGCAAGAGTGGAGTAAGCTGTGTTGTGCGTTTTGTGTTAGACTAGACTATTTGTAGTAGGCCCTTATGGGAGAAGAGGCAGGTTATTCTGGAATGTGGGAGAGGATGCAGATTGGTGTGTTTAAATGCTGTTTTAACTAAAAAAAAAACCCAAACCAACCCATGCTTTTGCTGTTTGGCAGGGAGCAGGACCTACTGGTAAAAATGAAGAGAAGATTCAGGTGTTAACTGACAAAATTGATGTACTTCTACAACAGGTGAGGGTTTTTTTTACCCCATAACAGAGATTTCTTGATTTTGTTACTTGATTAAAAATTATAGTTGAATTTTTTTATTGTCCTTTAGATTGAAGAACTAGGTTCAGAAGGGAAGGTGGAAGAAGCACAAGGAATGATGAAACTTGTTGAACAGTTAAAGGAAGAGAGAGAATTGCTGAGGTCTACAACTTCAGTAAGTAATGTATTCATAGTTCTGTCAGACTTAATTCAGAATTTAGTATAACCTTGTCCTTACACTGAAGGCATGTGGGTTCTGTGCAGAATTTATTACACAATAACAGGACATTTAAATGTGTTAACCCAGTGCGTTGACTTAGCATGCTACTGTGAGAGTGGACTTCCTGCACAAAGATTATGAAATGATTTACACACCAGTCCAGAGGGTGAGCTTCCATCTTACTTTTTAGTTCAGGTCTCAGTTAAACTTTGCCGTGTAGCCTCCTCAATATTATTTTACTGAATTACCAATCTGACTGCATTACAGCCAGTCCTTGCATTAGGGCTTAGAGACAGGCATCTGTCTGACTCTGAGAGCCAAAGGTGGTGTGTTAAGGAGCAAGTTCCTGTCGATAAAAAGGAGCTTATGTTTAAACGTTATGTTTCAGTATATAATAATATGCTCAAACTGTGATCTCTCTTTTATTTTTAAAAGTTCTTAAATGTTGCAAGCAATATTGTTTGTGTCTGTGCGATGTGATTCATGGACACCGCACAGCAATAATCACTTGGGCTAGTGTTGAAATGTCAGTGTGTTTCCTCATATGTCTGCTGAAACAGTGAATTAATTTGACCACCGTCCTTCTAAATAGAAGCCCAGCATTCCTTATTGTATTTCTTCATGGGATATTCTAGCCTTTTCGTTCCTTGAGACCTACTGCAGTTGATGCCAAAGAAATCATCTTAGAAGAAAACTGATTTTTATTTTCCTTAATTATGAGATTGCAAGGAGACTGCAGATGTTAGTCCCTTACAGTGAGGAATAAGGTTTGTTTCCTAGTTGACTTTTTCCTTGTGGCTTAAGTGGAATGGGTGTATGTAGCCTGTTTTTACCCTGTTGATCCTAGTAGGTGCAGTGTTCGTTCCAAAGAGAAACCATGAAGATAGGGTTTTCAGCCTTCACTAGTGTCTAGGATTTGACAAGAGTAGCAATAATGTTCTAAACTTCTTCACTGGCTTCTGGCTAAAGCTTTTCTTTCACTTTGTCAAATATTTGTCTTTTGCAGACAATTGAGAGCTTTGCAGCCCAGGAAAAGCAAATGGAAGTTTGTGAAGTTTGTGGAGCCTTTTTAATTGTGGGAGATGCACAGTCCAGGGTAGATGACCACTTGATGGGAAAGCAGCATATGGGTTATGCCAAAATAAAAGCTACTGTAGAAGATTTAAAAGTAAGTATCTCCTTCAGTTATTAAACTTCTTAAAATTGCTTGGAGGCTTCCTGTGGTAAATCAGAGACTGTCCAGTGATTTATTTCAAGTGAGTGATTACTCCAAAGATGATATATAAAATCAAATGGAATCCTACACTGCACTTTCAGCATTGTGCTCATGCTGGCATTCTCTGTTGTATGTGATTGCACTAGATGTAAGCAAAGGTGCATATCCAGGTGGGAATTTTTTGTGGCCTTTGTAAAGGAACTGTGATGTGGCGTCTGTTCTTGTGAGAGTGACAAGGATAAAGAATTCTGCAAGACAAAAGATTTCCATTTCAGGGATTTCAGGAAGTGCTTCTATGTAGGCAATGCTTTGGAAAAAAAAAAAAACAACCCGCAAACCTACACCTGAAATACTTTGAAAGCTTAAGCTTCTACATCCTCAGAATGTATAAACTAAGTTGTATTGAATGAATGATTAGCTGGAGTAATCTTCATTGCCTTCTGTGTTGTTTTTTTTTGTTGTTTGTTTGTTTTTAAGGAAAAGTTACGGAAAAGAACAGAAGAACCTGATCGTGATGAGAGGCTGAAGAAAGAGAAACAGGAGCGGGAGGAGAGAGAGAAAGAGAGGGAGCGGGAAAGAGAAGAGCGGGAAAGGAAGAGACGGCGTGAAGAGGAAGAGAAGGAGAAAGAGAGGGCCCGTGATAGAGAGAGACGTAAGAGGAGTCGTTCACGGAGCAGACACTCAAGCAGAACATCTGACAGAAGATGCAGCCGTTCACGAGACCACAAAAGATCAAGAAGCAGAGAAAGAAGGCGAAGCAGGTATGCGTGTGTCTAAGTGTCTTCATGTAACTTCACAAAGCATAAAAACTTTGTGGGGACTTGCTGTGTCAGCCTGGGTCACATCACTGATTTGTGAGCTTCACTGTCCTTAGCCCTTAAGTGAACACGTACTTTAGTGATTCTAAGGATGAGCAAGTGTGCTGCATGTTCAGTGTCTTCTCTCCAGAAGCAGATGACACGGTTGTGGTGAATGTGGTCTTTTGAGGGAGCTTAGAGTAAACAAATGCTCCCAAAGGGCAGGATCTTGTTTTTTTCCTTAAGCTGATCTTTAAATCATAGTAGTGGATATTTTTAAGCCATGTGGTTGTATGTTTGCATAAATGAAGAGGGCAGTATGAAGCCAGATCTTCCGTACTGAGAAATACTTAAGTTTCCGTTTTGTTTTCTGCAAATAATGTATTAGAAAGTGCTACTGATTTTCCTGTTTTAACTTCTGAGTTATTCAATGTCAGCTGGTATTTTCTATTTGCAAATTTTCTCTGAATGTTCAGGAGTCGTGATCGAAGAAGAAGCAGAAGCCACGATAGGTCAGAAAGAAAACATAGGTCTCGCAGCAGGGACAGGAGACGATCAAAGAGCCGGGATCGGAAATCCTACAAGCACAGAAGCAAAAGCAGAGAGAGAGAACAAGACAGGAAGTCAAAAGAAAAAGGTATGTTTGTGTGAAGACTGAGTTGTTACCAAGTTTTGAAACTAATCATTCCCTGAAGTCTCAAAAGCTCTTAGTCTTTCAGTGAGTGACTGAAGTTCTTAGCACTGAATCAGATCTGTCTGTGTTGCTGTTAACCAATTTGAAGCGTTTATTTTATTCCAGTTACTGTTGATGCACGTGTGCATACATACACCTCAGGGTCCATCTCTATCTGTGACAGTAGTTATTAAAAGCTTTGTCTGCAAATTAAGTCTGCGAGGATTTTGATGTATTTTAAGACTTGTTTACTGTTTACCTATGGATTTTGATGTATTTTATGACTTGTTTACTGTTTGCCTCTAGAAAAATGTCAGCCTGTAATCAGATTTTCATGAGAGTGAATATCTGTTCCTACCGTTAGCAGATATTTCTGTGATTACCCCTTGCTGGTGGACATGTTTTGTGGGAGATTGGTAGCTGGTTTTTCACCTGTACCATCTGTTACTTCTCTACACTATCTTGTTTCCTTTTTTTCCTTTCACAGTGCTTTTAAATTTAGGTGGGAGGTGTATGTAAATCTCTTTTGTTTGTTTTTAATCTACAAATGCAGTCCAAGATAAATCTTGCAAGATTTCTGTAATGCTCTAAATTACAATTTCATGGCCTCTCCCCAATCTCCTGCTCTTTCCCCCATCCTTTCCCTTTGTTTGTTCTTGTTGTGGATTTTTTTGTTTGTTTTTAAAAAGTGAGATTTGCTTAGTATTCAGGTGAATCTTGAGTGCTGTGTTAGTCCTTGGGAAGCTCTCACAGCAGTACCTGCCTTGTACAGCAGCACTGATGGTGACTCACTGCTTCATCAAAGGCTGCTGTTCAGAAGCATTGCCTTTAGGTGGGATTGAAAAGCGCTACAGAGAGAACACTACAGATTCACATTCTATGAGAAGATACTAATTCACTCTTACTGCTAAATTTCCCCCTTTAATAGTCTTCGAAGCTCCTGGAGTAATGTAATACTAACATCTGGCTTAAGCTGGCTCTGCTGGGGTACTGACTAATACCCAGTCTGAAACAGCCACCCCAGTTCATTGTTAGAGCTGACCGCCAGTAGTGGATGAAACAATGCTCTTGTGTTTCTAAGGTACTTTGGAGGTTCTCTGGGATGAAAGGTGCTCTGTGCGTGTTCCTGGGTGGCCTGTTTGCCCTACCCTTTTCCATCTTTATCCAATGGATTAGTTCCCAAAATGCTGGTAATGCTTGGTGTTATTTTTCCTGATTGGATTCATTGGACTGTTTGAATTGTTCTGGTTTATACTATGGTGCATCTTTAGTATTGATTCTTCTCTCCTTTTGCTTTGCCCTTGATAAACAAGTGGGTTTCAGCTGCTTGCTCTGGCAGTGGAACTGATGTGAGGTGTTACACTCAGATTCAGGACTGTAGCCTATATTGTTCACTTGTCACTTTGCTCCTACTTGATATTTTGCCTTTTTTGCTTACTTTATGAAAAAATTTTTGATACTTAGTCAAGAATGTCCTCTCCAGTATTCTGTGTGTATCTATGCATATAAGTAACTGTGTTCTTATTCAAATTTGGTCTGGTTTTGAGCTTAATGGCTTTGCAGTTCTTTCCTTAATTCTTCCATAAATAGAGGAGCTACTGAACTTTCTTCACCATCTCAGTATTTTTAGTTTTAACCTGACTGATTTCCTTGCTGGCTGTTTTATTTGCTGCTTGCTACTTTTTTCCTGCAGAAATGAGAACTGTGAGGTGATGCTATGAGCTGTGATAAAAATTCCACCTGGGAAAACCAGTTACTTTTTTTGACTTAAGTAATCATAGGATTTGTAGAAACAGAAGTAGACCTTAGAACAGGACTGTAATGCTGGAGAGTTTTGTGGTTTTCCCTTTGTCTGGAAAATCTGTAATGAAAAAAAAAAAGGAGGAAAAGAGAAGAAAAAGCAGTAATACTTCACAAGCAAGCACTGAGTTTCTGTGATGAAGTTGTACACACCATTACATCCTCATGTTTGCCAAGTGGCATTGTAGGTGCTTGAGTAGAAAGCTGTAGAGGTTCACGTACCTGAGGTATGTGGCTGGCTACCTGCTGTACTTTGTGCACAAAAAGAAGTGATGTAAAAGTTAAGTCTTAACTTAGTGCATTTACTGCTCCACTGGGAATACTGGCTTCCAAAGTGAATTGTCTCTGTTTCCACGACTGATCTGCAGTTACAAAAGTAAGCAGCAAAGGCCTGTCTGAAACCACTTGTGGTAGTGCCTTTCATCTTGAAATCTCAAACTGCTCTATAAACGCGGTTCTTAACAGGAACAAAAGCAAGGCACAGTTGCCCAAGATGTACCTACTGTTACACATTCCATTAGTGCCATACTTTGAAAGTTCAGAACTCCTGGCTGCTTCTTCACTAAAATACTGTGGAATATAGCAACCTTTAAGACTGCAAGAAAGAAGTCTATGTAAAAATGGAGACAATTTCTGACTCAAGTTTCAGAAAGAGGGATACATTTGCTAAAGGAGGGAGCCATCAGCCGTAAACATTAGCTGAGCATTCATGGACTATAAATCAGCAGAACACAACTGCTGTTCAAGGGAACTAGCTTCAGTGGAATAAATTAGCAGATTTGGGTTGGTTTTTTTTAAGAAGAGAAAACACATCTGCTTTGCAAGAACCTTAATTTTACTGAAGGGTTAATACTGGAACATGCCTCCAGACCACTTTAAACTGGGTCTTTACCTTCCTTAATCTGGTTTCATATGCTTCGATAAAAATAATTATATTTGTGATTCTGTTTTCATATTAGTGATTAAACCTCAGCAAATACTGTCAGAACACCCAAACCCTCACTAATACTGGATATTATGTTTGACTGATTTTTGCATTCTCTGAAGAGTAAAACCATTCAAATTACCTTGGTAAGAATTCTCACAAAATATATCTCAGTTGCCCACACAAAGTCAATCTGAAAAATGTGCATGTGTTGAATCAGGAAGCAGAGTCAGTATTGTGTGATTAGACCTAATAGATCACAGCTGAAATAATACATATAGTTTCAACAGCAAACTATATTTGCTTTTATATTTGTCAAACTTACTGTTTGACAGTACAGTGAGGAACTTCACTGCTTGCAGATACTCCAGGAATTGAAAGAAGTTCAGTTATTGGACTATTTGTTGAAAATTCTGTCTCAATTCTGCTTGGCAAACTGGAGGTTTGCTGTGGTAGATCTATTATATTATTTAAGTTTTTAGAAGGGTTTCATCTTCCATATCGCAGTTTAATAGTAGGTTTTTAACCTCAAACAAAATTATCCTTCATGACCAAATTCAAGAAACAAACGAGAACAAAACCCTGCACACTGCACATCCGTAGGGCTATTAAGATCTACCATATCTACATAGGACAGAAGATAAGATTATTGGGCTGACTACTAG
This sequence comes from Bucco capensis, assembly GCA_013396975.1. Taxonomy (NCBI): domain Eukaryota; kingdom Metazoa; phylum Chordata; class Aves; order Piciformes; family Bucconidae; genus Bucco; species Bucco capensis. The sequence continues at coordinate 13,171 of VWZO01000956.1, read as the reverse complement.
TCCTCTGCGGGGAAACAAGACTACTGTTCCTCAGTGGATCTACGTGTGCATCGGAGATACCTATAAGACACAAAAAGAAGACTTTTTAACAAGGTTAGTTAGAGTGCAATCTACCTGCGGAGTTGCAAAACTGAGGGGCAGACAGGTGCCAAATCCTTAGTTCTTCAGTTAGCTGTTTGGCGTGGCTGTGTGCTTCCTCCAGGTACTGCACACTGGATGTGATGCTGCAGATGGAACCTGGCTGGTAGTGTCTGCTAGGCATCTGCCCTCATTCCTCTGGGGGCTTTACCCCTCCCTTTGGTGGTCTGTTCTAAAACAAAGCTGGGATGTTGCTTCTCTTTTAAAGCTTAATTTCTGCTTTGTCTTCTGAAATAAAGTGTTAATGCCAGTCTAGGTGATAAGGTTACTTAAAATAGCTTTTTCAGAGTGTTTGATCTGTGTGCTGCTATGTTGGGGATACCTTACATACATCATATTTATTTTGTTTGCCCAGATAGCAGGGAATAATCAGAAAAAAAGAGCATGAATGTATGAATGTTGTTCTGTATGACATCCAAGAGGCTGGGTTTTTTTCAGTTTTTTTTTTTAATTTTTCTCTCCAAAGTGTCTTTGCTGATCAAAGGTTGAATATTACTGTGTGAAATAATACAGAAAGAATTGGTATTTTTATTACATTTGCAAACACTGCATTTAGGGATGAGGCACGCAGCTCTAATAATTAATGCATTTCTTCCCATGGAAACGTTTTTATTTCTGGCTTCCTTCCTTCCTTGAAGATTGATGAAAAGATGAATTTTTCAGAAGTCTCTTCAGCCAGCTTTCAAAATCATGATGAAATTGTGGGGTCCTTCCCACCTTGCTGTTTCTTTGCCCCTGGAAAATGGTGGGGGTTTTCATACATCTTCCAAACTGTGCCCCCCAAGCCTTTTTAATGAGTGGATTATAAACAACTGCCTGCTGACAAAATTGGGAATGAATAATGCTGACAAGCATGCAGCTTCTGTGACGTACCAGGCAGTAAAGTTAATTCTGACTGTCACTGTCGTCCTTGCCTTCAAAGCTAGTGGTCCTTGAAATTGTCTGTTTCCCCAAGTATTTGATTGAAGTGGCTAGGTTTTAATTGGCAAGTATGGATTGATTTGATAGTGCACTGATGCATTGTTCCATCCCTTTTCTGATGCTCTTTTCAAGAATCATATTTAATGGGAACTTTAAGCCACAGAAGGCCATACATACCATAAACTAGAACCTGGGGACAAAGAGTCCCAGTAAGCAAGGAAGCCAGGCACCTTAATTACACATTTGCCTAACTTCTTGACTGCCTCTTTCCCCCCAGTTTGTGTAGTCAGGAGACAGCTGAGCAGCTGCCTCTGTTAAGTTGTCTGTCCTTTCTCTTTCTCCCCACCCTCTACTGTCCCCTTGGATTTTTTTTTTTTTTTTTTGGACCCTCCCCATTCCAGCACAGTAGTCTGAAGCCTATTTCTGTCACTTTTTGAGAATTGCTTTTACTGCTCTAGAAAGTAATTATATCCCAATTTGTATGCAATGTATATCTCACATGTGCAATGTTTGTTTTTACTTTGAAATCCATGGTCAATGTCTTCTTTCATGGCAGAAAAGAGGGGATCTGATGATAAAAAAAGTAGTGTGAAGTCCAGTAGTGGAGAAAAACAGAGTGAAGACACAAATACAGACTCGAAGGAGAGTGATACTAAGAATGAGGTCAATGGGACCAGTGAAGACATTAAATCTGAAGGTGACACTCAGTCCAATTAAAACTGATCTGATATGACCTCAGATCAGACAGAGGTAAGTGCATTATTTCAAACTTTGATTAGGGCTTTTTGTTACTGTTTAACAGTGCAGCGTAAGTATGCACAGATGAAGATGGAACTAAGCCAAGTAAGAAGACATACTAAAGCACCTTCTGAAGGAAAAGACAGTGTAGTCCTGCAAAACATTTTGAGGTACATTGTTTTGTCTCAGCTCTTTTGTAGCAGACTCGTGCCCCCATTAGTGTGCCTCTTTGGGACATATTTGTAATATAGTCACCAATAGAAAAATTAATTATCCTTTTTTATTTTTAGGGATTTTGTTATCGTTTTTTTTTAAAAGTTGAACTGTTTTTGTATTTAAGTCCATATTGTGTTGGTACATCAGCAGAAACTTTTGTTTTAATTCTTAATATTTGAGGCACATGTTGGACTACTTTGTTTTCATATAAACTGCTAGTATTTCTTTGTCAAGGATGTTTCTAGTTTTTTTTGCTTTATTGCCTTGCATTCTAATGCAGTTTGTTCTGTAACTCGAGAGCCAGTAGCATTGGATTGATGGAAGTGTAGGGTTTATGAATTATTGCAGCTGACTACCATACCTCACACAGCGTTGGTGTTGTGAGCGGCCCATGAAAAGCCAAATTAAAAATCAAGGATTCAGTCAAACTAAGCAGGTACTCATGCCAGGTACTCCTTTCTCTACCCACATCCATGTTTGAATGCTGTTGCCTGTAATCTTTAAGCTTACTGTTGTGTTTTTGATTTTCAAGATAGTGAAAAGGACTTTTTGTGTATTGTGTGAATATGTAAATCTGATGTTAACAGAATGGAATTTTCTTTCAACTGTGTGTAGGGATGCAGTGCTGCCCAGAATTAGATATCTTTAAGAGTTTAAAATGCAATAAACACTACATAATAATCGCCTTGTTACTTTCAATGCAATTGAAGTCTTGAAGAGGTATGTGTTTAATATTTCCTACTGCGTAGGAGACTTTGCCAACAGCCAATAGCACAGAGAAGTGGAATGGCTGGTAACAGACTCCCAAGGCAAATGTAAATGCATAGACAGATGCCAGCAGACGTTTGCAGTGCTCACGTATGCTGAAAAAGTGTTTGTTGGAAGTGAAACAGCTAAACAATAGGAAATGCAAAGATTGTATTCAAAGGAAAAATGAAGTTTTTCTCCCCTCTCTTGACATAGCTTTCTTACTCTTGCAGAAGGTCTTTAGTTGTATTCCTGAAATCAGGAACTAACAATGGAGAGTACAGCTGATAAATGAGCTTCTTGCAACATAATTTGTTACCATAGTTCTATTATTTATGCTAGGAACTCTTAAACACTTAATGTTGATTATTAAACCATTAATGCTACATTATTGCTTCTAAAGGCAGTCATGTTCTATGTTGACATTTCTGTAGTTAAGATGACAGCTAACAACTGGGCCAGTGTATAGGAATGGTAAACTAAATGCTCTTAATGCTGTCTAATTGTCTGTTTTCCCAAAATTTTGCATTATAGGACTACTACATGAAGAATCTGCGAAGACAGCGGCAGACAGCTTAAACTGAAGATCTGCTTTAAAATGAGGTGACAGAAAGCTGTAGTGGCGTAGAAAATTATAAAGTTGAGTTAGACTTTTTTTTTTTTAAATAAAATTTAATTCAGGACTGGTGTTTCCTCCCAGAGTTCAGAAAGATGTGTTGGTAATAGCACATATGCTACTGAGAATATTAAGTCCTGTATACTTCTTTTCTTTAAGACTTTTTAAGATAAGAAACCAACATAACCTGAACACATGGCTTGCTCAGTGTTTAATTGCAAGTTTTCATTCTTGGACTTTAAAACACAAGAATAAGTGTTTAGTATTTGTGTGAATCGAACTAAAACAAGCCCCATTTTTACAACTAAGCTATTCCTAGCTTCTTGGTATATGAGAAATGGAAATAAAGTATCTTTGAATTTCTGTTACAAATTGGATTGTTTCTGTCATTGAACGTTTAATATTAAAAACATTTCTTTCCTAATAAATCTGCTCCTATGTTCAAGCGTAGTCGCAGTTTGGATGCTTTGGTGCCATCAGATAGTATTTCATTTCAAGCTTACTTTTTCAGCGGTTGACAACTGTGGGATTCCATGTCCCTTAGAAAGTGTGGCTTGTGCTGCAGTTGGTTAAGAAATTATAGGTATCTCACAGTAAAAATGTAAACCTTAAGCCTTTGTGGAGCAGTTAAGACTTTTACAGCATTAGCAGAAAGATGCTGTTGCTGAGATCAGCCCCGAGACTGCCTTGTATTTGCGGTGTAGTATCAGTGAGGAATATCAATTAACTGCCTGCTGTTGGTCAGCATGCACAGTCCGCATCTTAGAACAGATGAGTGCAAAGAGACGTGCTTTGTGCCTTGCACCTTCCATTGTACGTACTTGTTACAGGACTGGCATTTCCCTGCCTTATTTTGCAGAGGTGTATGTGATAAAATGAGGTAGTACCTTGTGGTAAATTGGGCTGGGATTCAGATTCTGATATGTCTCCACAACAGATTAATCTGTGTGAAACGTACCACCTTCAGAGCTCAAGCCCAAGATAAATAATCATCTCAGATTTTCTAGGAATGCTGAGCAAAAAGCAAGTAGCTTACTTTAAATAAGCATCTCCTCCATGCTTTTTCCATACTGGTTTTAACAGCCTGACAGTCTTCTGTTAGGTGTAAAAAAAATTTTAAAAAATTGAGAGGCCCATGATTTTTAAAGTTGTGTTAGAATTCTAAGACCATCCTGTCCCTCTGGAGCAGTGTATGTCATCCCTATAACCTGCCGAAAAAGTAAGAGATCTAGGTACTTGAAACAACTGAGAGTACTTTAATTACTTTAATAGAAGTGAAGAGTAGCAGTGTCAGTTCAGTAAAAGTTCGTAGTGCAAACAAAAGTTGTCCTTGGAAGAACAGTAAGTTTTGTAAACTTAGTTTTAGTTGTCATACCAACAGTTCATTGTTCAAAGAAAAAACCCTAACAAAAAACAGTCAACTATTGCGCTTTTCTTTTTTTTTAGGAGTTTATCAAACTGCATAAAACATACAAAAATATTTTTCTGTATGCATAGACTTACTATTACAGTTGGATCATTATTAAAGTTTTAGTTTTACCACATTAACAGTTACTTGTGGTGGAAACTAGAGCAAACAAAGCTTTTTTTTATACCAGCTGCTCCTAGAGCTGACTGTTCAGTAATTAGTGGAGGCAGTCTTTACACTGGTTTCCTAACAAAGGAAATAAATTAGATACTGCTAATTTTCAGCCATTTAACTACTGCCTTTCAAACAATTTTTGCACATACTCTCAACTAGCCTCCAAGATGTGCTGAAAAGATAAGACAGTTGTCAAAATAAAAACTACTTTCCTGTCCTAAGAGGAAAGCAAAGCAGGAGCTATAGTTAGGAAATTCACTTCCTACTGTATCACAGTCTTGAGCTTACCAGGAGCTGAAGTATCCTAGCTCCTGGATAGGGATAGGCCAGGACTGAGAGCAGGGAGTTAGCAGAGTTTAAGTGATAGAATGCAAATGGAGCAAGTGGAAAAGGATGGTAATTAGTTTGAAGGAACTGAGCAACAATTTTAAGCCCACGTAACTTGGTGAAATCCTGAACCCTGAGTCTAGCATCTCCTCTCCTGGCAGAAAAAGGAAGTCTCTTGCTTTAACAGTAGTGAACTTTGCTGTGAGTAATGCATAGTCTCCTCCCATCATTGAGAAAAATAAATCAAACATGGTCAGAGATTTGTGATTGTTGTCCCCAGCTCCTGAAACAAAAGGACTTTTAACTTGCTTTGTGAGTTAAATGCTCCCAAATTAAGATGCTTCCATTTTTTTTGTGGAAGTGGAGTGATGCCATCACCTGAGTGAAAAAATTCTCATATGGGAAGGAAACAAACATTTAAATGTGGACACTTACTCCACTTACTTTCAGCTCAGTGAAGATTTTTTCCTGTCAATTCAGAGCATTAAATATCCACAGCAGGCCAGACAGTGCATCTTGGTCTTTGTGAACGGGCAAGAGATTAACAACTTGCAAGTTTTACATTTTTAGAGAGTAACTGTTCATTGTGTGCCAACTACCCTCTGGCATTTAACTAAAAAGTTTAAAAAGTTAAAAATACGATAGCTACACACACAATTTCCTGAATCTCTTTTCCATGAAGTCTTATTTGGTCAAAGAGGGACAAGTACTCAATGTGCTTTTCATACCTATAATTGAGTCTTTCCTGCCCTCTGTTGCCAAATACAACCAATGAACTTCACTGAAATACACTTGAAGCATGTGATTTTAGTAGACACGAGGTATCCCTTACCTGAATACAGCATCAAGTAAAAAACATAAAAGCAAAAGGGATATTAAATACAAAAGAGAAACTATTAGTTAAAATAGTAACCCTAGCAATAAGTTAAGGTTTCACACACTCTTAATTCCCTGCCTTCAAAGGGCAGCAGCAGATGATGAGCAGGTTGCCAGCGTCAATAAGTCAGCTTCGAGGCTCGGCTGTTGTAGCATGCTCTGTCTGTCAGAGGGGCAGCATTCCTGAACGGAGAGCTGTCGCTTTTCACAAGAACTAACTCCAGCTCTTGAAAGTCCTGAAGTCTGGCAACATCCTTGTCCTTTTAAAGAACAGACAGAACTATACACACCACTTCTAAACATAGCTGGGTATTATTATTATTTATAATAATAGCTAAAGGAAGTAAAAACTAAAATTCCAGGGAGGTCACACCCAGTGACAGGAATACATAATGAAAGAAAGTCCTACCAGTACACAAGGGCTTTCAATGAATGTTTGGGTATGGTTGGTTGTTTTTTTTTTCTCCTTGAACGGAACTTTTTTCCACCTGGAACCTCATTAGGAATTGACTGTTTGTGTATGTCTCTTAACTAAGATGTGTGTCCAAATTTACAGACCTCCAGAGCAGGTATATTTTGAACAGCAGAACATGCTCATTTGCTAACAGCGTATCTTTAAATTATCCACATGCCAATTTGTGGGGTTTTTTCTTCTTACTGTTCTTTTTACGCAGGCACACAGTGAAGTAGTACCTGGCAATTTCATTAAAAGCACACTAATGCATTGCTCCTGATATATTTTGAAGTCAAGCTGTAGTAGTTTCACATGCTTTAGAAGCTGAAATACTCTGCGTATTTTGACAGGAATATTTTAAATTACGCTATGATTAAGGTTTAAGAAAAGTCCAACATCCTTTTGAATTTATGAACTTGTTGGGTTTTGGTTTTTAACACAAGGCCTGTCTTTTTCAGAAATGCCTTCTCTGGTATCTGTGTGGTGCAAAGTCAAATTCATCTGTTATGTCATTTCTTACCTTTCTTACTAGTGTATTAGGTAATTTCCTGATTGTCTCCACATGTTCTGGATTAATGCCCAATTCACAGCAACTCACTCGGAGCAGATCTTCATAGGTCAGTTCTTGTCTGTCCAACTCAATTTCAATGAAGTCATTGTCTCTGAGGTTCTGGACTCTCACCTTTAGCACAAGTTCTGAACGAAAAAAAGATTAAAAGGGTTTTTTCCCCTCAAAACCCCCACACCAACCTAAACCTACCACTAAAGCATTTACCATTACCTTTTGAATTCAGGTTTTATAATGCAATACCTATTATCTCCCTGAGAAATACTGTGCAGTTAATAGAAGCTTCCATTTGAACAGCAGGAAACACAGAGGGGAGCCGTGTTTCAAGGCTCCATCCAGAATTCATCCAGTCACAAAGTCCAGTTGTTACCAGACTACCAGAGATGCATTTGATGCCATACAACATAGTGCAAAATTTGAACTATTATGTTACTTGGACTGATCTTTCCAGCAGTTTGCAAAGTATTACCATCTTAAAAATGCAATATGACCTTTTACTTAGCAGAACACAAAAAAATGAAGTTCTGGGTTCTTTTGGCCAAAGAATTCAACACCTCTGCCTTTATTCCATGAGGGTCTTACTTCCATCTTTCACCCAGCAACAAAAACATGGGACAGAATACAACAGAAGGATGGGAAATTGCACTTCATTACCTTGCATGTTGTATGGGAAAGTTCCAGTAAGGAAAAAGGGCTGGAATGCTGGTGTGGGACCAGTGGGTGAGCTGTTGGTGTGTAGAGGTACAGCCTGTTGGGATGCTGCTGGCAAGAACAGAGCCATGGCATGGGGTGAGGTTGGCTGGCAGGCAGGGCCATGGGGTGCTGTGAGGGCACTGTTGGGTGCCACAGGGCCATGGGGTCCTGTGAGGACACTGCTGGGTGCCACGGGGTCATTGCTGGGTGGTGTGGGGCCATGGCGTGCTGCAGGGCTGCTGTCAGGTGCTGGGATGGCTGCTGACAGGGTGGGCGGTGCAGGAATATCCTCCTTGCTATTGCATGATGTAGGCGTGCGTATGCTTTCAGTCTGCGCTGCTGATGAACAAGGGCTAGTTTCACACTGGGAAGCAGAAGAGATGGAAGCACTTTCATACTGGGATTCTGCTGAGCTGTCTGGAATGCGTTCTTCAGCATAAATGTAAGGGAATGGTGGGTTGGTCAAGTAGTTTGCAGTAACAGGCAAATGTAGATCCTTCACCCCTTGACATTCCAGTTTTTCTTCTAATAATGAAGGTCAAAAATGGAGGTAGGGGATGGAGAGAGAGAAAAAAACCCAACATTTTATTGGATAGATCTTTCTCATTTTGAGTATTGTTAGTTTGCCTTTTCTGTCTTAAAAGTATATCCCATTCTGAGGTAATCACGATGATATTTAATGTATCAAAAGCACGTAACAGGTGGAAGACAAGTAGCTGTAAAATTAAAGAAAATTCTACAAATTTTTACCCTGTATTTTGTTTTTTAAAGGCAAAGTGGGAAGAGAATCACCACTGAAAGATGTATCATTTCTAGCAGCGTTATTCCAGTGTTTTCAGAGGAACCATGTGACCAGTACTTCACTAAATCTCATTTTACTGTGCTATTCATAAAACTGCTGTAAATAGTTTATTATGACCCATGCCAAAAAATTAAATTATTTCTTTTGGTAAGTTAGTACTTGATGTCATACCCAAGCCAACTCTTCTCTTGGTTAAAAGTGCTGCAGGAAATTACGTTCTTGCCTGACTGAGGACTGCAGGACATTAATACTAATGTCAAAGAAGTTCAGAAAGATCTGCTCAATAGCAGATAATACCAGAATAAAAACCACTCAGGAGAACGTAAGTGATCTGTATTTTTTCCCCAGGAAACAAAAGAGGCCTTAACAGAGAGAAAATTAAGGCAACTCTGAACACGGTTCGCTCACGGACACTTGACAGTTTAGATGTTAAAAACAGAACACGAGTTATTTGCTGTGAACTAGGGCCATGAGATAAGCACCTTGCCCAAAAGAAAACCAAAATCCTTATGCAAAGCACATGCCATTCCTTCAGTTATGACTGCTGTAACCTTACTTATGATGTGGCTGCAACTTCATTTAAGATAACCATGCACCATTGATGTCAGAGTGTATCATTGTAGAGCCCTTTGAGTGCAATTAGCAGAAGATAGAACATCAACACTTCCAAAGGTGAAGCAGTTAAAAATTTCCATCTGGAGGACAGTACCTAGATGCTGATGGGAACAGGTGCTGGCAGCGTTCTGGAGTGTCACACGCATCTAACCAGGTTTGCTGTGCATACAGAAAGTGTAAGATGGCAAAATTATGGGGAAAAAGTTAATCGTACTGCAAGTAACCATATGACAAAATGCTCAGAAGCCCTAACTTCTGAAATGCTGCGGTTGTTCTGAGGGGATTTTTAAGACTTCTTATGATCAGAGGACAGTAAAATTGCACAGTTGTGCAAGCCTCCATTTGCAGCCTGCATGCTAGCTTCTGCTTAATGGGAGCAAACAGGACTGTGGCAGCACTTCCTGAAGTACACAGCTCTTCAATCTCTTAATGACTCATCTCAGAATAAAAAGCCTCCCTACCTGAAATCCCCAAGTCTATTTGCCCAAGTAGTTACAGTTACAAATCAGATCTACAAAGTTTTGCCAATCTACTGCCTCAGATAAAAGCACTAAAAATGCTTTAGTCTTCAGACCGAGAACTCTAGGTGACTTTTAAGATGGGAACAGTACCTCCCAAAATCTTCCAGATGTCCGGTTTTGAAGTTAACTCTGCCGCCAGCTCTCCTTTAGCAGTGAGGATCTGCTTATCGGCACCAGCATCCAGCAGGCAGGACACCACCTGAGCATGGTTCCGCTTACAGGCCCAGTGCAAACAGGTCCTAGGGGAAGGAAGCAGAAGGGTTGTGCTGTCAGCCTCAGACCCATTGCCCCAGCTTCTCCTCACATGCCTGTGTGGATTCAGCTGAGTTGCAGGTAGAGTGACAATACCTGGGAATAAGGTTTCCTTCATTTTGCATCACTTTTTAAAAATTTATGCATCTGTTTTAAGTTCTGCAGCGACAGACCCTCCTTTGTCTTGCTGCAGCATAAGGAGTGACTCTGTACTGCTGTCCCGGAGAGGACATGAGCAATTTCAGAAGAGGTCCTCGAGCACACACGTGGTGACAGGTCGATGGAGAGTGGCCTCTTAGTATGATCCTCTTTAGCATTAAATCTCAAAGCCTCCCGAGATTAGTATATCCTTCTTTGTAAACAGGAAAACTAAAAAGAGCCGCATCCAGCTTTACCGAGGGGTGCCCTGCCCCTTGCGCGGATCCCCGACTCCAGCACACGCCTGCCCAAACACCCCGTGCAAGGCAAGAGCAGCGCAAGCCTCTCCAATCTGGAGCCGGCCCCGGGCCTCCCTCCGGAGCCGGCAGCCCGACCCGCCCGGTAGGACGCGCCGCCTCTCACCATCCATTGATCTCGTTGCGGGAGTTGATGTCCGCCCCCGCGCTCAGCAACCGCCGCACCTCCTGCACGTCCCCCAGCGCCGCCGCCTCCCGCAGCCACTCCTCCAGCTCCCGCGCCTCGGCCGCGCCGCTCATCGCCGGGTCTGTCTCGGCCCCCTCCTGCTCGGCCCGGCTGCGGCCGCCGCTGTGCAGCCCCACTCCGCACGGTGGGGCCGCCGGAGCTCGTGAGGCGGCGACGACGAGGGGACAGCCCAGGAGGGCTCCTCAGGGTCGCGCCGCCAGGGCCTCGCCGCCCCAACCTTCCGCTCCCTTGGCAACTCTCACGGCCGCCGCCATCTTGTGCCCGGGGCGGAGGCCGGGGCGGGCCGCGCAGGGGGAACCGCGGCCGCCGTCGTGTCCCGGTGCAAACCAGCCTGGAAGGGAACCAACCCTGAGACGCTGCATGAGCCCAGGCGGGGTGAAAACACTTAAAGTCACCCATTTACTCTGTAGGTCTCTTTTCAGCTGAGCCCTTCCCGAGCCCTTCGGGGAGACGGTGCAGGGGCAAGAGGGAGAAGCTGTGTGGGTCAAATTCGACTGCCCTGCGAGGACACATCTTACTGGCTTTGCCCTATTGGCGGGGGGTTTAACCACCACATTCTGGCTCCTGCCTTCCAGTTGAGAGAACACTACGGGCTGGAGCCGGGCAGGGACTGGGGGTGGGCTCAGATGCCATGGGCTGGGAGCAAAGTCCTCCGAAGGCTTCCTTGGGCACTCCCAGCCCTGGCATCCCTGCTTCCAAGCTCCTCGCTCCCTGCCAGGTTGCTTATGCTCTTAATTAAGTCACTGTGGCATGCGTTGAGGAGCTCTATTTTAAATTCGGAGTTTCTTTGTTGGCATCAGTGTCTGCCATTGATTAGAAATCTGCACTAAGCTGGTTTGTTGGTGGGAGGGGGGTTGTTTGGTTTTTTTCATTGCATCTCTTTTATTGCTCTCTTATTAGCCACATTATTTTTAACCTACTTTTAGAACTCAGGCTGCAGTCGTTTGGGGTTGCCATGTTCCTGTCATGGCACCGGGGCTGTCCCAAATGAGGGATCTTTCCTGATGTGCAATAACCAATCTCACACACTGAGATGAGGCATTGCTTTACTACAAAGTTGGGCAAATTTTGGGTGCTAGGTGGTTTTCCACTAAGCTAGCACAGCCAGGTATTTTTTACAACTCCACAAACAAGTTTATAATGAGGGTAGTTCACTTAAGGATTCTGTTTATCACTTCTTTCATTTTTGGTTTATACATTCTCCAGGATGTTCTTCCTTCAAGCACAACTAACTCCTCATTAGGCCTTCCTTAACTAATCATTTTTGACAACTTCAAGGATAGTCATAAGATTAAGTACATATGTTTAGTTTCCTGAGTACATGCAATCAATCCACTATCCTAAATTACATAGCCAAATTACAGAACAAAGGACTGGCTCAATTATCTCTAGATAACACTGGCAGCAGTTATGTGTAGACTATACCTGCAGCGTTTACTATCCAAACAGTTCCTGAATATCTATCAATATGATGAAGCTTCAAACACAGAAAAAGAGGAACAATCAAATAAATTTTTTTCCAAATCAAAAAACCCCAAATGCTGGGTGCTGCACCTCGTCCGTAACAACCCCCAGCAGCACTCCNGAGGTGTTTAAGAGACGGGTGGATGTTGCATTGGGGGTCATCATTTACCAGGTTGCTAGGGCTAGAACAAAGGCTGGACTCGATGATCTTCAAGGTCTCTTCCAGCTGGAACTGTTCTATGATTCTATGATAATCATCTTCCTTCCACTCTGCTGAGAGGTTGAGGCCTACAGGCTAGACCTTTCTGTTTCTCTAAGTCAGAGCCCAGCATCCCCACAAACCACCTGCAGGATGGACAGGCACAAACAGCAGTGACATTTTTAACCAACATGACAGAAGTTACATAGGGACTCGGTGGCATTTTCTTAACACCAGGTCACATGCTGCTGATCTCACTCAACAGACTGCAACAGGGTGAGCAAATCACATTGGGCAGCCTCAGTGGCATCACTGCTGGTCCAGCGCTGTCCACGTTGGGCGCTCTTAGCTACCTACCTGCATGCATACAGGCTGGACAAGGGGACACAGCGCACGCTCCCGACTGCTTGAGCACCTCACTTCGCTGCAGGTTTTAGTAACTACTGGTTAGTTTCGTGGCTTGAATAAAGGCATTTTAGGAAACTGGCACCCAATTCATAGTGTGTAAATGGAGATGTTCCCATGCTTACAGCAATGTTCGCTTAAGTGAACTACCCTCATTATAATACTAAAACCCACACCCACTAGTTGGAAGACCCCAGCCCAACCTAAGACCCTTCCCCACTAAATCTGCATAGAAGAAATAACTGTTACAAAGCTACATGTAAATTACTAACCAACCACTATTAACGGGTGAATTTGTGGGGACTTACCAACTGATAAACTTGCATGTAAATGGCATGGTAAAAAATATCTGGGTGTCCTCTTTCTCCCCGCCTTGGGAGCGGGAGACGAGGACG
>VWZO01000952.1:127875-182154 GCA_013396975.1 Bucco capensis | reverse complement strand
CAGTATTCCAGATGAATACTTACTGAGTACTGTCTTCTCCTGCTGGAAGTCTACTGTGAGGCCCTGAGTGGCCAGGCCCAGGGCCACATCCCCTGTGCTCAGTAAATCAGAGATGCACTCCTTGCTGCCACAGCACTGTGAGGCTGCCAGTTGGTACTGGCTTCCATTCTGTTGCAGCTGAGACAAGAAGATCTGTGTCTCATCGGTCTTAGCCCAACCCATGGGAGGTGGCAGGAAGAGATGTTTCTTGGGTCCCGGCCACTTCTAGGTGATGCAGAGGTGATGCTCAACCTGCCAGAGGTGTCTTTCCCTTTAGAAGTCTGAACTGATACCCAAATCTCTCCTACTCAGTGTTGCAGTGGTGGTGATGGCAGCAAAGGCCATGACGTTTGTGGCTTGGGCTGTGCCAGTAGGGCTGTGTGCCCATGCAGCATGAAGCTGCCCTGGGCATTGCTGGCCTGCAGTCTAGCCAGGATGCTGATGTGAGCTTCCCCAAAGGCACTAGCTGATGTCCAAAGGAGACAGAGCTGTTTTGAGGGGAGGAAGGAAAGCAAATGCTGGTGTCATTGCAGAGAGGAGAGCAGCCCCTGGTGCTGTGCTGTGCTCAGCAGTCCACACCCTGCTGCAAAGCATGGCTAATGCATGGGGTCCACATGCTACCCACGTCATAACCTGGCACAGATGGGGTAGAGCCCTGGGGACTCACCAGGGGTGGGTGGCACGTGTCCCTTGCAGCCAACCTTTGGTCTCTTCTCAGCAAGCCTGGTGCAGAACAGAGGCTTCCTTACTTGCCAGCAGCACTAGTTGAATGCCTCCAGCTCCCTGTCTGTGGAGGAAGCATCTGGGTGTTGGGGGTTGCCAGGATCCCCACTGTTCCTTCAGAGCACTCAGTGCTTGGGATGTTTTAGGGCAAGGGAGCACCAGTGCTCGGGATGTTTTAGGGCAAGGGAGCACCACTGTTCCTCACAGAAGGGTGAGATGGACAGGGAGGCTCCTGCCAGCCTTCAAGCAAGCTCCTGTTTTGGTCCAGACACTACATGCTGGCTCTGGTTGGGCTGGGGGACACAGGAGGTAGCATCCTCACAGAGCTGTCTGCTGGGCCTGAAATGAATGGGGTGTGAGGAACATGGCAATCCCTAGAGCATGAGAGGAACCCTGCTGTTTCCCCACCCCACGGGTGGCCCTGAGAGGCTGTGCTTGGCACCTCTGCCTCAGCAGTAGCAGAGGTCTAGGCCTGCCTGGGGCTGGCATGGTGGAAGCAGGCCCTTCCAGGTGCTGCTGCTGGCTCTGCACCCAGCCATGCCAGACACCAAAGCCTGCAGTTCAGCCAGCAGCAAGGCTCCAGCCTGTATATCCACAGCCCTCACACAGCTGAGTGCAACCAGAGAACAGCACAGCAATGCCAGGGTCTTGCCTTGTGCTGAGGGCCATCCTGTGGGACAGCTGTCCCTGGCCATTCACCTCACATGAGGTCTTCAGGCTCCCTCTAGAGCTGGTGGAGCCATGGCAAGCCAGACCAGAGCACAGGATGCCCATGCTCTGCTCTTGGTGTCCAGCCTGATGGCTTCACTAGCTCATCACCTTGCAGGGACACGTGCTGCAGACATGCTCCTGGCATGCAGCTCATGGTTCCCTCCAGCCCCACCTGCCCTGAGGGTTGCCCTGGTGCCATACCAGTGCTGGCACTGCTGTGCTGCTCAGGTTGGTACTTGACAAATGGTGGTTTTGAGTCAGCTCATTAGTTTGGGCATAGCCATCACCACTGTGTGGAGAGAGTTGGGCTCACCCTCCCAACACAACCTTTCTCTGTCCCCCTTAACACAGCTGGGGTGGAAGCTGCTGGGCTTTGCAGGAGAGAGGGTTTAAAAACAGGATGGGGTTGCTCCAGCTGGGCTCTCCTGGGGATGTCTCCAATAGCCCAACAGTGTGCTGGGAGAAATCCCTGCTGCCCCAAAACACAGCCACACGTATGCACAGCACCTACAGAAGCCAAGAAACACACCTCAGCAAGCATGGTGTAGTCCCAACACATCCCATGCTGCTGCTGTAGAGCAGCAGTGCAAAGGAATTGTTCCTAACTCTGGCATCACTTGCCAGGTGCTTGTCTGGAGAAACCCAAGGCACTCCCTAACATCTTCAAAGCATCCCTTGCTCTGCCCACAGTGCAGACTGAGGCAGAGAGGCCCTGAAATGTCCACACCAAGNACTGGACACAGCATTCCAGGTGAGGCCTCCCCAGGGCAGAGTAGAGGGGAGAATAACCTCTCTGGATCTGCTGGCCACGCTCCTCTTAATGCATGCCCAGGGAGAGCTGCCACACTGGGAATCCCCCCCAGCTCACTGCTTGTCCTGGCTGGGACCAGCACTCTGGCTGTCACCTGCAACACCAGGCTGCCTGTGAGGCCAGACAAGGTGGCCCCAGCTAGATCAAGCCTATGGTGGCCCAAGCAGGCAGGAACCTGCCCATGGCCAACTGTTCACCACTCTTAGCTGAGCTATGGCTGCCCATGGAGCTAGCAGTCCTGTCAGTGGGAGAGGGAAGCTGTTCCCTGGGGAACACGTGGCACACGCCTAGGCCCAGAGGCAGCTTGGTGTTGGTGCTATTGCCTGCAGGAGAGATGCTGCCCAGCTCTGCCTGGGCTGGCACAGGGGCAATGGGCTGCTTCCCTGTCTCCCTGGCTTGTGCTGGCAGCAGAGCAGGTAGGCGAGGGCAGGATGAGGATAAAAACAGCCCAAGGTCCCTATCACCCCATCTCTCCTCCCTGCTGTGGGAGGGAGGTGCCCCCAGCCATTGGGGCAGGTCCCCACTCTGGCATCCACAGCTGGATCAATGTCAAGAGCAAAACAGGAACCTTGCCCATGGGCAATAGGCCCCATTTGACCCACAAACCATCCCTTTCCCATGATGTGGTTGAGGGACCATGCCAACTCTGGCATCAGCAGGGCAAACCCAGCTGGCTGCTCAGGCTCAAACCTGGAGTGTTTGAGCAGCCCTCCAGAGAGTTGTTTGCAGCCCATAATCTGTCACCCAGATGGTATCATCCACCCAGTCAGCCAAACATTGGTGTGAACAACCCTAGCACTTACCTGACAACATCCAGAGCTCCTACAGCATCCAGCTCCAGAGTGACCACAGGTTCCCACTCCCCATGGTGCTTTGTTGGTGGCAGGGAGAGGGCTGCATTCTCCCAGGGGAGCAATGCAACAGGGTGAGTCCTCCAGAGAGCACTCCCCAGGTGGGTGGGGGACAGGGACACCATGTGTCCTGCTTGGAGCACTGATGGCTTCATGTCCTCCCAGTCTGTCATGGAGGTGGCTGCATTTCAGTCCTGGGGACCCGTTGGTGCTGGGGTACACCCATTTTGCCATTTTAAGGCCCTTCCCAGGGTTGAGACCCCAGGATAACCTCTGGGGAGCACCCAGTGGGCTGCAAAGTCACTTGGCCCAAAAGCCCTGGGATAGCAAGTGGGGACAGGGGTCCCCAGCACTTCTGAGAGGAGTGGGTCAGCCCTGAGCCCTGCATTCCCCATCTACCCCCCCATTTGCTGCCAAGCTGCTGCCATGCTCGGGTGCTCATCTGATAACCCCTGGCAGGGGCTGGCTTGCTGCCCAGGAGGAAGAAGGAAGGAGCAGCCTCCCCCTGCAGCCCTGGGGTCCCCTGTGTTAACCTTGCCCCAGCCCCAGGACCTGCATGCAGGGGTTATCTGTGCCATCACAGTAAACACCCACGCAAGCCTGGCCAGGGAGGTTTGTTCTGGCATGGGGGCAGGGCCAGGCCTTGTCCTGGGTTGCAGGTCATCTTCCACAAGGGACAGAGGCCAGATGCACCTGGCTGTGCAGAGGGACCCACTGGGGCTACTGCAGCAAAGACATGTTTGCTTCTTCACGAGGCCTAGCTCAGCTCTGGGATTATTTAAGAGGGGGGAAATAAGTTGAGGAAGGTAGTGTGCCTTCCTCACTTCATTGACACCCATCCCACATGGCTGCCATGCCATAGTGGCTGCACCTTAGATGGGGAAACTGAGGCACGGGGAGCCCAAAGCACTTACGCATTGCTGTGCCCCCAGCAGCACCAGCAAACCTCCCTAACTGCTCATGGAGGGCCAGGGGACCAGAGATGAGCAGAGCCATGGGTGCACATGGCACATAGGTGATGTGGACAGGTACCACCTGCCCTAGTGCCAGGGGACCAGAGATGGATGGAGATGTGAGTGCACACAGTACATAGGTGATACAGCTGAGTACCATGTGCCACAAGGACTGACCCACAGCAACTCACCATACATGGCAGGATATATCACAGTATGTTAGGGGTTGGAAGGGCCCTAGAAAGATCATCTAGTGCAACCCCCCTGCCAGAGCAGGATCACCTAGACCAGCTCACNAATGCATCCTAGGATGCCATTGGCCCTCTCCTCTGAGCCACCAGCTTTGGAGCAGATGGCATCCTAGAGACCAGGTACCACCAAAACCCATGGACCTAGTGCGTTTGGGCACCAAGGTTCTCCTCCACCTGCACACAGAGCCCTTCCTGCTGCTGTGGCAAGGTGGCACCTCAGAAAAGCCAGCTAAGGGGCTGCTCTGATACCCACCTGGGAGGGGCAGGGTTAGCACTGCCACCTGGCCAGGGGGCTAGCCCCTCACCCTCCCCCAGCAGCACCTGGCTCCAGCAGTGTGTTGGCAGGAGGTTGCAAAACAGCCCTTGCGTGGGTGGGGGTGCGACGCAGCTCCTGCCCCTCCCTGCCCGGGCATGAGTCAGGCAGCAGGCTGGAGCTGTGTCCCGCCAGGCTCTGGGGCAAGGGGGGCCCTGCACTGCCCACTCAGAGCTGGCAAAAGTGTGCCCAGCCATCAAGCTTTGGGCCTGGGGGAGGGACAGCAAGTGACTAACTCCAGCAGCCCCAGCTGGGGAGATCTTTGTACACCAAAAGAGCCTGAAAGCCATCACCAGGGGATTTTATAGCTGCCCCATGTCATACAGCTCCCTGGGTTCACACAGCACATGTGCATCCCCTCCCAGGCACCCTGCACTCAGGCTCTAGCCCTTTGGCAGGTCCTGCGGGTCACAGTCCTGGCTGGTTGCAAGGATGAACTGGCATCCTCCTCCTCTCCATAGAGTATTTTTTATATATATAATATATATTAAAATTACATTTCTCTTTACAAAAACAGTTCAACATGGGGCCAGGGAATGGAGCCCATCACCAAAGCCAGTGTGCAGGCACCCTGGCAAAATCTGGGGTGCTGTGCAGGGTCCCTTTTGGGGTGTTCCTGCCCCTCAGGTGGGGGCTCAGTCAGGAGTCCAGCAGTAGATTGTGTGGGTGAAGGTGGGCACCGGGGGGGTTGCCCCATGGTGAGATGCCTGCTCCAGATGTGATGCAGCTTGGCCCATCCCCACTGTCACTGCCTGTAAGGAGAGGACAGGCCATGAGCTCAGGAGGGGTGATGCTGCCAGCTGGCCAAGAGCAGCGTGGCATGGAGACATTCACACAGCTCGCCCCCCCAAACAAAAGAATCCATGTGCCTACTTCTGGCGGGCACTGCTGTAGGGATCCAGGAGGTGGGAGCTGGCCTGGGCCAGGTTCCAGTCGAACATCTCAAGCACCCGGTGGCACTCGACACGGGACTTCAGCCCCAGGCAGAAGAGCTGCTCCACCTACAAGGGGACATGGAATAGTGAGGAGGGTGACAGGGGAGCCACCACTCTCAGGGAAGCTGGGGCAGGGGTACAGGGGCATGCAGTACCTTCAGGTACTGGATGGCCCGTTGGACGCTCCAGCCATGGTTCTGCAGGGCTGCCTGGCACTCCTCAGTAGTCACACCATGCACTGTGTCCTGCACCTGCGGGGAGCCTGTGGTCAGTGCCCACCACCACCCCTGGGCAGCAGGGAGCCTGTGGCTAGAGCAGGGGGGCACTGGGGCTGCCACCACTCCAGGGCTCTTCCTGTCAGCCCAGAGCTGGGACCATCCTCATCCTTGGGATCTTCAACCTCTTTGGGGCTCAGATACAGACTTCCAGTCACCACAGACCCAGTCCAGAGAGCCCAAGGAGACTGCAGTGACAGCCACCTTCCTCTCCTCCTCCCTGGGGCTGTGGATAGGGCTTTTTGGGTTAAATTGGCCTGCGATTCCCATTTTGGAGTTAAGAGCAACACGTCCCACATCACATCTGGGGACCCCTTGTAGCCAACCCGAGCCAACTCCCCAAGGTTGAACTTGGGGAAACCAAGGCACATGGCAGGGATAGCTCTTGTGGCCATGGCTGCTGTGTCCCCTCTTGCCCACAGACACTGGGGATTCTGCTTACCAGCCGGATCTTGTCAGCAGGGCGGCAGCTATCTGGCCAATCATAGACAATCTTCTGGAGACTGCAGGAGGCTTTCACAAGGCATTTGGGCCCAAGGTTGCTGTTGTTAGAGGAGAAGTTGGCCTTGCAGTCTGGTGGTGGCTGCTGCTGCACCATGGGACGGACAGTGGCTGTGGTGACCAGGCGGGATGCTGGCACCTCCTCGGGGCTTTTGGCCTCCTTGAAAAACTTCTCATACTTGTCCAAGTAGGCAGGGCGCTCAGGCAGCAGATAATAATGGGTGCTGCTGACCTTCTGCCCATCCTTCACAATGGGCAGGATGCAAGGTCCCTTGGAGCAGTCCTTGCCCTGCGCCTGGATAACCTTAGGGGTGGCATACTTGGGGTCAAGGGCAAAGCTCTGTGTGGTGGGCATGGGCTTCCCTGGTGAGGTGGAGAGGTAGGAGCAGAGGGCAGCACGTTGCTGAGGGGAGCCCACCTGCAGGGCCATGGGGCTGGGTGTCCGAGAGGTGGGCTGTGACAGCGGGTCCCGTGGGGGAATCTGGGGAGGCCGGTCTTCCTCACCCCCTGAAGCTGGAGAAAGCTCCCCTGACCAGCGCCCAGGCTCATTACGGCGTAGGGGCCGGGGTGGGATGGGGACACGGGGTGGGATTTGGGGCTTATCGTCAGTGGGGGCAGCTGGTCCCAGGGGGACATTGAGCCTCTTCATACATTCCTGCTGCAGCTCCTCGAAGAGCTCGGTGGTCTGTGTCAGGCTGGGCTGCTTGGTCTCCTTGGGGGGCAGGAAGAGGTTGTCCTCCAGTACCAGTGCTCGCTCGCCCTCATCCACAAAGCCATAGTTGGTCTTGCCCTGTTGGCTTGGGGGGCTAGTGATGGAGCACACCTCAAAGTCATCCTCATCCTGTGCCACGTCATCATAGGCAGGTGGTGGGGGCAAGGGGCGGGCGTCCCAGTCCACCACCGGTGTGGGGTGGAGGGGCCGGGGTAGAGCCCGTGTGGGGCTCTGTGGTGGGGTTTTGTCCAGCAAGGAGAAGGCCTCCATGGCCAGCTTAACCAACGATGGGGCCGTCAGCTCCCCCACCGGTGACGGGCTACCTTGGGGCACCTCCTCCTCAAAATCGATGAGGGTCACTTCACCACTCACTGGTCCCTCACTCAGAGGCTGGCCAGGCTGCCGCTCGCCCACCTTGGTGCCTGGTACCCGTGCTGATGGCTTGACTGGTCGCAGACCCTTCCCTGTGCTTGGCTTCTTCAGGCAGAGCTTCCGGAGACCCCCTGACAGACCCTCCTCCTCCTCACTGACTGGGTCGTAGCACGGTTCTAGGAGAGCATGGAGAGGGATGGTGAGGGTCCTGGCACACACTCCTGCAGTGCAAGGAGGAGCACCTGCATCCCCAAGCCCTCAGATTGTCCCATAGCTTCAGCCACATTTGTTTCCTGCTTGAGCACAGCAATGCACACTAGGGGAGGGTGCCAGGGGCTGCGGGGTGGGGAAGGGCAGGACACCCCTTCTCTGCAGCCCTTCTGCACCCTGTCCCTGCCCCACTCTTGCCACCCTGCTCTGAATCTGTGTCCCCACCACAGATGTCATCACCTGTAGGTGCATGGAGGTACCTGGGGGACAGAGGGGATGAAAGGAGCTGAGCGAGAAAAGAAGTGGGGCACAAAGGAGGGAAAGCAGCATCTGAAAAAGCCCAACTTACTGGTAAGCAGGACGGCAGGCTGAGGCGGGCGTGGAGGTGGCTGCCCTGCAGGAGAAGAGAGAGCCCGAGAGAAGGGGAGGCAAGGGGTGAGTGCACCAAGCAAGTGGCAGCCAGAGCACTCATTAGCAGGGTGCGTGCTTCCTCGTGTCCGCTGTCACCGGGGGGATGCCTGTGCAAAGCCCCCAGGGCTGTGGCACATGCACCATGTCTGAGCTCCCTACACGTGGTAGCTTCACTGATGCCCTGTGCTGGGGAGCCCAGCCGTGGGAGGCTGGGATGGGACGAAGGGCAGCAGGGCAGAGTCCAGCTAGGCAGAGCCACCGGCTGCCCACGCTGCTGGCAGTGGCACAAGGCCAGGTGACAGCATGTCCCATCACCCCAGCTCCCCCCAGGTCTGCAAAAAGCAAGTGATAGCACAGAGACAGAGGAGAGGGTCCAAGCCCATCACCCTGTAGCAGGGCAGAGTGACAGCAGCTTTACAGATCTAATGGGCAGTGGGAAGGGGAAATGCTGCTCACTTTTAGCCCTCCCTGGAAGCTGTGTGGGTCTGGCAGCACTTGGGTCCACACCTAAAATGTCAGGAGGGTCCATGGGATTTCCCAGGTACAGCCTGTGGGGAGACAAGAAAAGAGCATCTGGGAGTCAGCAGTGGCCATGCAGGACCCCTGGCTCCCACACCATGTCCCTTAGGACACCCTACAGCCTCTCCACCATGCACCATGGCCTGGCAAGTATCATCCATGCAAGAGTGAGGACACCACACTCCACGAGCTTGCAGTGCTACAGCACAGAGCTGGGTGCTGTCCCAGTGTCACCCACTCCTCTCCAGCTGCACATGATGTACTGTACCCAGGAGACGGCAAACAGGATTGCCATGCCCAGGGTACTTGTGCAGGGTGTGGTGTCCAGGACAGCCTCCCAGCACCGGGGTGCCGTGGTGCGATGCTGCACTCAGGGCACAGAAGCCAGGTACAGCATGCTGGTGGGGTGCTGGGAGGCCTGGGCGAGCCGTCGCAAGCCAGGCACGGTGAGGCAGGGAGCCGGCGGGAGCTGGTGCAGCCCGAAGGCCTGGGCGTGTGCCGAGCTCGGTGCGTTCTCGGCAGCTCGGGCGGCACGTACCCAGCGCCGTGCCCACGCAGCAGGGTGCGGGAAGGCCTGCTGGGGCACGAGCCAGGGCCGCGTGTGCAGCACTTCAGTTCAGCCCTCCAAGGGCTGCTGCCAGCACAGCCGGCAGCATGGGGCACTGCAGCAGAAGTTAGGCTGGGACTGAGGGCACCAGCAGAGCTTGCCTGGGTCTGGGATGTGGAACAGCAGTGAGGATCATGAACCTAGCGGATGCACCAAGCCTGGTACAGGAGCTAGGTCTACCCAGTGGGAGCTTTCTAGGCTTTGAAATCCTATCCTGACCCCACACACAGTCCTCCCACATTCCCTAGCCCAGTGCTGGCAGAGACTCCCCATGCCCAGCACCCACGCTGGGCACAGCCAGTCCCACCTGGCAGGAGGACATGGGCCACCCTGGGGTGCAGGCACCCAACCACCCCCTGCTCCATCCCAGACAAACTTGAGTCTCTCTTTGTGGAGCATGGGGGAGAAAGAGCATTTTGGTGGCTTTTTTTCATATACTGCTTTTTAAGAGGGTTCATGCTGTTAGAAGTGTAAGGCTGGGCTGCACCCTCACCGTGGCTTCCCTCCACACAGGCACCGAAAGGTGCAGGTTTAGCACCACTGGGATACCCCAAAAGCATTGGGGTAATGGGGCCACCTCTAGGGTGGTGCTTACTGATGTCCCTTTGCCCCAGGACAGTCATGAGAGGCTGTAGGGCTGGGAGAAGCGGCTCCTTCCCCAGGACAGCACCCCAGAAGCACGGCAGCCCCCCACATCCCTGACCCCATTAGTAAGAAGAGTAAGAGGCGAAGGAGTTAGTACAGCTGCAGGGACCCTACCCAGAGTCACCATCCCCAGTACCGCAGGGGAAAGAGATGCTTCAAGAGGGGGAATGGACAGCCAAGCCGCAGCTCACTCCCACGCCCGGTGGGCAGTGGGGAAGGCAGAGAGCAGGTAGGGGATGCAGAGAAGACAGAAAGTTTCATACTCATCAATTTTATCGGGAAACCCCCAGCAGTGCTGTGGGTTGGTGTCTCCATGGCCTGTGTGGATGAAGCTGTTTTTAAGCGGCTGGCTGATGTCGTGGGCTGACAGCCCTGCCACCGAGGTCACCGTGTTTCGGGGGAACTGGCCCACTTTTAGGGTCCGCTTATTCTGACCCCGCCACCAGTAATTCTCAGCCCTAAGGAATAAAAAGGACCTCATTACCAACGAGGGGATGGGAAGGTGACACGCGCCTGCCCTGCTGACAGGGGAGGAGGCAAGGTGACTCGCCCAAGGCCACACAGGCGGGTGATGACACAATCGGGAGGGGAATTGCAGCACACTGCCTCCCATCCTCCCATGGCCCCTGCACTGAGAGGTGCCAGGGATGTGGGCTGTGAGGAACAAAGCTCTCCATCTGCACCTGAAAAGACGCACTCCTTCCTCCTCCTCCTCCTCACAGCTGCCCCAAATTATGCAGATGCCTTGGGGTGCAGATGCCTGCACCGGAGATACTGACTCCTGGTCCCCCTGTGCCCCACACACTTAGGGATGGCACAAGGGACAGACATGGTGCCTCCTCATCAACTGTCAAATATCCCAATCCTACGGGGGGACACGGTGGGGTGCAGGAGGTTTCCTTTGCTCCATTCCTATGTTATTGGCAAGCCCCGTGCAGGGTGGTGTGGGCAATGGGAGATGAGCACGCAGGCTAGTGGACTCAAGCTGCAAAATCTCCCACTGCCATGTGAGTAGGATGGCCAGGGTGCCAGTTCACTAGAGACTCTGGCATGCCCCAGCAGCCAGCCAGGAGTCGCCTGCCTCTTCCAAGATGTGGCCACCTCCAGGGTGGGACAGCACAGTCACCCAGCCCAGGGGAACCAGGGAAAGAGCAGGAATAGGAACAAGTAGGATGCAGGGAAAGGTACCCCAAGGGGACCTCCCCGCCCAGCCTGTGCCAAATCAATTTGGAGGGGCAGAAGGGGGTCCGACTCTATCCCCTCCATCATCCCTGCTCCCACCACATCGCTCTCTTCTCTGCCCGCCGGGGCCCCCGTTCCTGGCGGGCAGGGCTGGCACTAGGCAGGGGGCGACGGGTGGTGCCAGCCCGGCGAGGCTGGCACGGGCCCCACGGTTTCCTGGAGTCACCTGTGACTCACCCCTGGCCACCAGCTCAGCCCTTTTCCTGTTTACCTTCCCCGCTCATCGCCAGCCAGCCGCCTTACTCAGCGCCGGGCCCCCTCGGCAGCCGGTACCGGGCACCCTCCCTCAGCCGTGGCGGACAGGGGTGGGGGGTAGGACGGCTCTCCCCTCCGTGAGGTCCCTTCCGTTCGCCCTCCCTGCGCCCCGACACTGCCCCGCATGCCGCCAGAGGGATGCTGCGGCCAGATCGGCCTCTCTGCTCTCCCAATTCCCCCATCCGCCTACCAGCCTCGTCCCACCGGACCGAGTCTCGGACCTCCGGTACAAACCCGCTCCGGCTGTGCCCTAGCTTCCCTCCGAAAGCGTGTCTCTCAACCCCACAGCTTCCCCTCTCGCGGCCGACTGGGTCCCCGGGGGGCTTTCAGGTAGGTCCCTGCCCCTGCCCACACACACGTACGCACGCCCGGCGCCCGCCGAACGACAGGCAGGGGCTTGAAAAGGGGTGGGGGGTGTTTACAGTGCCCCGGGCGGCCTCGGCAGGGCCGGATGCTGCCTCCGGGAGGAGACACCTCCCCCACACCCCGCCAGCCCTCCTCTCCCTGCCCTGGCAGCCCCGCCGGCAGCGCGATGTGGGGCAGCCGCACCGAGGGGAAACTGAGGCACGGGGATGGGGCTCCCCTTCGGGAGCATTGACTGCCGCTGAGGCTCCTGCCACCCCCCCGGCTAGAGCTCAGCCTCAGCACGCCCAAAACGTGCCCACCGGTGACACTGAGACAGGAGAATCTGTGTCCCAGCTCCACCGCGCTCCTGGCTCTCCTCTATCGATCGACACCCCACCTGGCGCGGCCACATCCTCCCCTGTCCTGGCTCCCCATCCCGTGGTTCACCTGAGGCCGGTGGCGGGGCGCGCGGAAGCGGGACCCCTGGCCCGGCCGTGATACTGCGGCGGGGACGATGCAGGCGCACTGGCGCGACCGTGCCGCCCTCCGCCGCTCCTTCCCTCGCTCCTTCCCTCCCTCTTTCTGTCTTCTTCCCTCCCTCTCTCCCTCCGCCGACGCTGCTTCCCTTCCCTTCCCTTCCCCTCCCCTCCCCTCCCTACAATTAAACTGCCAGACCGTGGGCAAGAGTCATCCCTGACGACGGCGGCGGCCGGGGAGAAAGCCGGTCCCTGCAGTCACACAAATCCGGCCTGATTCACCTCCGGGCCGTGACTAACCGCAGAGAGCCGGCCCCGGGAAGAGGGGGAAGGACAGAGCCTTCCTCCTCCTCCTCATCCCCTCGAGCTGGGGGGGGGTGGGGTGGGTCAGGCCTCCCGCGTGCCAGCGGGGCAAAGCGACACTGAGCTCCTCTGGGGGGGTCCCCGTTATCCCCAAGCTGGAGGTGGATGGGCATAGACTCTGGGACGGGGATGGAGGGACCAAAGGTGCCTCCAGTCTGCAGGTTCCCAGGGCAGCAGAACCGGGTGGCTGGCAGGGACCAAGTAACAAAGCCAAAGGCTCAGAGACTGACAGGTCATGCCACTGTGGTACCAGGCCCCTGTCCTAGTTTGAGTCAAAACATGGTATTCCATGCCATATAGGTCATATTCACTCCTTGAAACTTTGGTATCAAGCTTGGGCCTTGGGGTCTCTTACATAAGGCCTAAGACCCAAGCAAAACAGGTGTGTAATTAAGCTATTTAGTGCCTAATTAACAACCAGTATATATAAGGAGAAGTTTGGGTCTTAGTTGAAGGTTGAGTACCTGAGCTTTGTGAAGCTCAGCAGTCCAGCTCTGCTCCTCAGGACTCTCTCTGTTCTGCCTTCAATCCTGGCAGACTGAGCACCCTGAGCCTTGGGAAGCTCAGCAGCCCAGCTCTGTTCCTACAGGACTCTCTCTGTTCTGCCTTTCCTCTCAGTTCAAGAGTTCCTAACTTCCAGGATCCAGCCTCCTGAGCCTGAGTCCCAGCTGCTGCTCAAGTCCTCCTGCTCCAGCATCAGTGGTGATGTAGTTGCCATCAAGGGAGTTTGGTTCTGGTATTGGTTTTGTGTGTGTGTATATAAATATATTCATACTTCATTTTCTTGTTATTATTTTCATTAGTTTAAGTTTCATTTTCAATTCACAAGTCTCTCTCTCTCTCTGTTAATTTCCCCTTTTCCTCCCTGGAGTGGGGGAAAAGGCGATAATAGAGACTATCTGTCACTGGATTAGTGGTTGGCCAAGCCCTAACCTTTTACAGCCCCCCCCCAATTCACGCCCTTGCCAGTGGCATGTCCCTGAATGCTAGTGGCACATCCTCAGAGGTATCAGCAGGGAGCAGCCCCAGGGCAGGGCCAGGGCAAACCCAGAGGAACAGTGGGATGAGTCAGGGGGGCAGATGGTTCAGGCATGGCTGTACTGCCCATGGGCACGGCTGTGTCCCCCTCACCCCACCAGGGTGGCCCCATGGTGCTGTGCTCAGGGAGGGGCAGAGAGCCCTCTTCCTACAGCTCTGCTAGTGCATGCACTCTTCCTATTCCTGTCGTCCCCTGTCCTCAAGCTGGCTGGCAGCCCTGAAGATGGCAGCTGGTCCATGCTCCCCCACCTCCCATGCAATACCTGCAACCCCTCCCATGCAGTACCTGCCCTCAATGACCGTGATGATGTCATTCATCTGGATGTGCAGCTTGTCAGGCTCCTCAAAGTCCTGCAGCGCCCTCATGTCGGTGGGCTGGGCCTGGGGGGATACTGGGAGGTAAGGACAGGGGACACAGCCCCCACCATGTGCATCCCTGGCCTGTTTTGAGGCCAGGCCCAGCCCCATACAGGGAATAGAAGCCCCCCAAACAGGCAAGACAGCATCACCACTCCTAGCCCTGCTTCAGCTGCAACATCCCTAGGGTGAGCGAGGGCAAGGTGGCACCTGGGGTCCTTCTGCTGTGACTGTTTCACTGCTCATCATCTCCCAGCCTCTAGCCTGCTCCAAGTCTCCTTAATATAATCTCTCACTTCAGCGATACCCTCAACTCTGCCCACACTCAAGCACAGCCAATTTGAGGGGGTGCCAGGGCCCCTGTCCCTCTCCCTGCTCACCCACCTCCACCAAGAAGTCCCGCAGAGCCACGAAGGTGGGTCGGTCCTCAGGCTTGTGTGCCCAACACTGTAGCATGACATTGTAGACATCCTGGGGACAGTCCTCGGGCCGTGGCAGCCGCTCGCCCTCTTTGTCTATCTTGTGCAGGATCTGCAGGACAAGGTGTGCCATCAGAGGGTCCCAGGTCCCTGGCCAGAACTGTCAGCATGAGGTGTGGGGGGGTAGGTCCTGCTGTGTACCTACCTGGCTGCCATTGAGACCAATCCAAGGCTCCTGCCCATAGGTAAACATCTCCCAGAGGGTCACCCCAAACATCCAGGTATCACTAGCATGGGAGAAGGTGCGTGTCTTCAGGCTCTCAGGAGCACACCTGCGTGGGTAAGGATGTAAGCATCAGGTCGTGGGTGCTGCATCCCCAGGTCCCACCCTCCCCAAAGCTCACCAGGCAAAGGGAACTTTGCGATGCTCCTGCATTACGTAGTGGTCATCATTTTTGGGCAAGGCTCGCATCAACCCAAAGTCCCCAATCTTGACTAGCTCATTGGAAGCCAGAAGGATGTTGCGGGCAGCAAGGTCGCGGTGGATGAAGCGCTTGGACTCCAGGTAGGCCATGCCCTTGGCCACCTGGATAGCATATTGGCACAGGGTAGAGATGAGGAAATGACCCTGGTTCTTCCGCAGGCGGTCCAGAAGGGAGCCCAGTGGGGCCAGCTCTGTCACCTGGGCCATGAAGAGGGGACAGCAGGTCAGTCAGGCCAGCAGTGCCCTTGTTGAGCTGGTTTCCAACCTTCTTATACCCCACTGGGGATGCCAGTGAAGGATGTGGGGTACAGACCCAGCCCAGCTTTGCTCACCCCGTCATGCAGGACCCCCCCCTTAGGGCAGCATCGGGGTCAGCCCCATCTCTCTCCACTCACCATCTTCATGGGGTGGGAGAGTACCACACCATAGAGGCGGATGAGGTTCCTGTGGTCCAGGGAGTGCATGGCGTTCACCTCACGGATAAAGTCGTCCAGTGCCTCCGGCTGGCTCAGCACATCTGTCTTGAGGCACTTCACTGCCACGTTCAGCTACGGCCAAAGCGGGGATGAGTCCCAAAGCATCTCTCACCCAGGTGGTCCCACTGCCCGGCTCCCTCCCTCCATGAGCAGTCCCTCACCGTCTTGCCAGCAGGCGTGCACCACTCGCCGCGACGCACAACACCGAAGGAGCCATCGCCCAGCTTCTCAAAGAGTGAGAGGTCCCTCTCCCGCACGAGGCAGGTGAGGGAGTGCTGGCCCCCAGCTTCAGGGGGTGGTGGTGTGGGAGGCTTGCGGAAAGTGGTCTGGGGCTGGGGTGGCAGCTCTGACTCGGGGCGCTTCCCGCTGAACACCTGCAGGACATAGAGAAAGATGAGATGTAAGCATGGAGATGTCCCAAGCCCTTGGATCTGTGACTGAGCAGTGTCAGCATGAACCTCTGCTTGGGCTGTACACTCTGAAACCTAATGATGAGCACCCTAACTGGTCAGTACTCAGGGCAGGCTAGTGTGGGAGCAGGTTCTGCTCCTCCAGCTGCTTGCACACTGAGCTAGAATTCATGTGGAGGGAAGAGATTGTGCCTATCACAGAAGCCCTGCAGCAGCTCTCCAGCAGCCCCATCAAACCAGGCCAGTAGCTGGAGGGCTGTAAGCTCTCCTTGGCCAGGCTGCTGCCACACGATGTGCCTGGGCAGGAAGCCAAGAGAAACCTCCAGCTTGGGCCAAGTGCAGTGACACATCTCTGCAGCAACGTGGGCCTTGCAATGGGTACTACCACCACTACCAGCCCATAGGGAATGTGGACAGGCTCTCCCTCTCTCTCCCTCAGCTGTGACCAGTGATGTGCTAGGACGGATGAAGTGCCCCATGGGATGGGAGTCCATCCCAGCCTCATCAGCCAGAACCCATGTGGGGTGCATGGGAGGTGGGCCCAGCATGTGGCTGAGGTGGGAGGTGGCATTTCTGTGCCTAGTGCAACACCGAATAGCCTTCTATTAAAAGCCTGTCCCTGTCCCAGCCCAGATGAGTCACACAGGGGAAAGGCCATGACCCAGCACCCAGCTGGCAAGCACCCTGCTTTTTTGGGGGTTACAAAGTGCCAAGGGTGCCAAGGTAGCAGCAGCACCAGCTTTGGATGGCATCAGGGGCATACGTGAACGTCCCAAAGTCCCCCTGCCCCAGTGTGTCACCTGCTTGCAGACACAAGGCTGTTCCCCCTTGCTGCAAGGCAGTGGGGGCAGATAAGGGGCTGGGCAGCACTGCTGCCCACACTGTTGCCTGTGGCTCGCTAGCTGCAAATGAGTTTCCTGACAAGGAGGCAAATAATGCCAGGGAAATTAATTTCCCAAGTGCTAGGGTGGAAGAGCTGTACTTCACAAGGAAGCAACCCAGGACCCCACAGGGCACCAGGATGCATCCTGACAAGGCCATGCTCTAGGCTGGGCATGGGTGGGAGGAGCTTCTGCCCTTCTCCCTGCTAGTCTCCAGGGACTTGTGGCATGGGGAGAGTCAGGCACCAGGGAAGAGCACTGGAGAGATCCAGTTCCTCCTGTCAGCCCATTTCCTTGCCATTATCTGCTCTTTTCTCATCCCTACCTTGCTCATCCAGGATTTCCGCTTGCACATGGCCTTCCTCCGTTTCACTGCTTCCCACAGCCGCCGCTGGCCTGCAGGACACAGGAACACAGTGACTGTCACCAACCCAGCACACAGGGAGGGTTCCCTCCAGCCCCATGGACCGCATGCTCCTCTGGGCTCCCCAAAAGATGCTGCAGAGCCAGCCTAGGGATACAGGGAGAGGTTTTGAGGGGATGTACGCACCAGGGCGTCCCATGCCAATCTTCTCCAGATCCTCATTTTTGACGTACTCGAAGTGGGAGAGGCGGGTGACGTTGAGCTCATCTCGGATGCGAAGGAAGTACTGCTGCAGCTGCAGCTCAGTGAGCAGCTCCAGCAGCCAGTCCGTGCCCTCCTCTGCCTGCATGCTACAGCTCAGCCTCTGCTGGGACATTGTGTTGGGTTAGTGGGGGGGCCCTGCTCTGCTCCCCTCTGCCCCTCCCCCTGGAGCAGGCACCCAGAGAGGTTGAGAGCAGAGTCTGGGGTACTGCCTGGGTAGGATGTAGGGGATAGCAGCAGGACTCAATCTCCTGAGCCCGTCCCCTGCTCCCTGGGGGTGCCAAGAGAAGCACCCCATTATACCAAGACCCTCAAGAACATGCCAGGACTCTAGCTCTGCCCTGTCGTTACCACAGAAACACCAGCCCACCCCTCTGCTCCAGCACAGACTGTCCCCAGACAGCAGTGCCAGGGACACAGGAGGGAGCAGAGCCTCAGGGCATGGGATGGATGTGCCAGGCAGCAGCCCCTAGCCGAGACACCCCACAGCCTGGCACTGTGTCTGCACAGAGGGCATCTCACATCTGGTCCCATGCCTGCCAGGCTCACTTTGCCTAGCTGGAGGGGCTGACCTGGGAGGGGGCAGCTGTCCCCTGCAGGAATAGCCACCTCAGGGCCACCACTTGGCCTTCTGGCATCCCTGTACACCTGACCAGGCTCTGGCACAGACCCACAGTGGGTGTCCTCTGCCATGGGTGGTGGCATCTAAGTGGTCAGCCACAGCGAGGGGACAGACCAGGACATCAAGATCTCCATGGGCTCCTGGTGCCCCGGGGTTGACGCACAGGGCACCACAGCGTTTCTGGCATCACACACACACCCCCCGAGCTGTGCAAGAGCACGAGGAGGGGATAGGGCCATAACCCCCTAAATGTGCTCCTCACCACTCCCCATCCCTGCCCACTGTCCCAGCTCTCGCCTTTCATCACAACCTTTCCGGGAAGGGACACAGCTCTGATTCCAATTGCCGAGACACTGAGGGGGGGTGGGACCTCCCCATCCCGGCCCCACAGTGGGGCAGCTTCCTTCATCCTCTCTTCTCCCCAGGGAGACGACGTGGCCCCCAGTATCTCTGGTCGCCGGCATCTTTGCCCCCCGCGCTCGGGTCCTTCGGTCGCGTCACCGCAATCACAGCCCTCAGCGCTGGGCTAAAAATACGGCGGGTGCGGCAAGCAGCTGGGCACGGGGGCATACGGGGCGAAAGCCGCCAGCCTTCGGCGTGTGCCCGCAGTTGACCGGGGACGGACAGTCCCCTGCCCGCAGGCAACGGCAACAGGGCTAGTGACAGTCAGCGCAGGGTCTGCCCGGGGGCTGGGGTCGACACTTACTCGATAGAGGCGGAAGCGGGTGAGGAAGGGGAAGGATCGGTGCAAAGCCTGGAAGCGTCGCATTTTGCCTGGCTGCCCGCTGCGGCCCCTGGCACCGCCGATGTCACTTTCCCGGTACCGGCGTCCCACGGCATAGCCCGCTCAGAGCAGCCGGGGCATGCGCGGCCCCATCAGCTTGGCTACAGAGATGCCCCCCGGGGTCCTCTGCTCCGTATATCCCCCCGGAGAGGTCAGCGGGGCTTGGGGCGTCAGTCGGCCGGACGCAGGCTGTGGCTCTCCCCCTCCTTCCGTCCGGTTCTCGATCCTCCCGGCCGGCCCTCCCCTTCCCCAACGCAACGGGGCCGGGGCGGGGGGACGGCAGTAGGCAGGGCTGGGGGTCACCTCCCCTGGCTTGAGACGCTTCTTGGGGACCCCTGTCCAGCAGCGGGGTTCGGTCCCGGCCGGCTGCCCGCGCAGAGCCAGGACGGGTTATTTTCAGCTGGTGCTGGGACGCGCGCCCAGGGGGCCGGCTTCCCATGAATGTGCCGCTTTCTCCCTCGTTCGGCGGACGCCAGCAGCTGGGAGCCTGGACCCCCTCTCCCATTTCCATGGAAACTTGCCCCAGCCTTGGGAAACACTCCCGGGACTCGGTCCTTCACCCACCCCCCCGCCCCCCGGAAGGAAGAGGAGACATCCGGCTCTCCGCTCCTCAACCAAGGCAACGGGCACGATGCCACGGCGATGGGCACTGCAGGGGGAGCTTCTGACTCGGCAAAGGTACCCGCTGCCCAGTTGCCAGCCTCCGCGGGGCTCTTCCGTGGGGTGCCACCAGCACCCTGGGCTTCGCTCCCCTTCCGTGACGGGGCTGGCACCCGACTCTAGCGCTGTTATCCGCCCGCCAGCTCCCCAGGGAGAACCGCTGGCCATGCCGCCAGACGCGGCTTGAGAAAGACCCGCAGCAACCTCTTGCTGCAGCCCCCGCCTGCCCGGTCCCCTCAAACCGTGGCCATCGCTGTGCCGGGGGGCAGCTGGGAGAGGGTTAAGCGCATTCCCGGGTGCAGAGGAGCCTCCCGTGCGGCTTCCACCGCCGGGATCCCGGCTGGCACCCGGCAGTGCAAGCACCAGGCACAACAAGCCCATTGACTGGGGAAACCTGGGCATGGTGCCCTCGGCACCAACCTCTGCCACGCGCCAGCTCCCTGCTCCTTGACCCAGGGGACTCCGAGGACATTGGGGGTTCCCTGCCCTGCAACGGTGCATCACCCTCATCAGCCAGCACTGGCACCCAGTAGGACTGACACCCACTGGGGATGGTGTGGTACCTCCTGTGTCCCCAAACCCCAGGTGAGGCTGCCCAGTTCAGCCCCCACACTGGGAGTACTGGTCTCCAAAACGGAGCAGGGGGACCCAGCCTTGTCCACTGTGCTGGTGGAGGCTCTGTGCCTCAGTTTCCCTCTCCAGGACAGACCCACAGGGGTAACAACACTGCAACCTTGACTCTGAGACAGACAAGCAGAGTCCCATCAGTGAACTCCCATTCTGAGTGGAGGGGTCCTGTCCAGCTCCCATGACACAGCAGGTGACAGACCCCTGGTGCAGGTGCCACTCACCACCCCACCCCGTGCCCTGTACACACGCCATGCCATGCACATCCACCCTTGTAACCCCAAGGATGCACCCTATGTGCACCTAGGCTCATGCACGGGCGGTGATAACTCTCACGTGCACCCTGGGACCACACAGGTGCAGTTTCTGGCACCCCACGCAGCTTCTGCCACCTGCACAACCGCAGCCCCCATCCGCATGCATGCGTCACCTCCGTGCACACAGCTGGCGGCACCCACCGGCCCACTCCCCTGCCTCTGCCTGACACACACCTGGAGCCACCTGCACCTCTGCACACCCATGGGTGCCCACCCCCAGTGTAGCATGCTCCTTGCCACCATGCTTGCCTGGCATCACATATGGCCATACATACCCACTTGAGCTGTCACACATGGCGGCCAAACCCTCCCCAGTTACTCCTACCAACAGTGACAACCCAACACCTGCCCTACATCTTGAGGCAGCTGCACTCTCTGCACGTACCTACACATTCCTTCCCCCCAACCCTGACAATCCCGTGACACCTCCGCATACAGATGGCAGCCTGCATCCTGCCACCACCCTGCACCAGGAACTGCGTCCCTCCCTGAGCTGTGCCAGACCCAGCTGAGCCATGCCGCTCACCATTCCCCCGTGTCTCAGTTTCCCCAGGAAGAAGGAACAGGCAGCCCCACTCCCATGGGTTGGGACAGGAGCACAGATGCCACGGAGTACCACAAGTGCTGGAGAACAGAGATGCCATGCAGGGACCCCTTCAGCCACATGCCAGCCGCCGACTTATGCCCCACAGCACGACCCTGCCTGGAACACCCAGTCCGGCCAGGTGCCCCTCGCTGCTCCCTCCCACCGGCTCTCCCCGCACTGACCCGCCGGCACGGTATGCCCAGGGCGATGTCCTGCTGGGGGGATGGCATGGGGCGCCCGCTGCCTGCTCGCAGGGCCTGCTGCCCGGTGCTGTCCGAGAAGCTGTGGGGCAGGGGGCCAAGCATCTCCTCCTCCTCCTCGGCGCTGCTCAGGCGCTGATAGTCGCATCTCTCGCCCATGGCAGGGGCGACAGTGGCGGCTGCGGCGCGGTGACGAGCGAGGGGCTCTGCGGAGACGCCCGCGCCTGCCTGGGGGTGGCGAGGGCTGGAGCCGGGCTCGGGATCACATGGCAGAAAGTTGCTGCAGTTCCGGAAAACAGCGAGATGGTGAAAGTGACCGCGACGGTGACGGAGGGGAGGGGGAGATGGAGGGATGCAGAAGAGATAGGAAAAGAGACAGGGGAGCAGCACCTCGAGCACCCATCCTCACCCCAATCCCAGCCTGGCACCGCTCTCTTCCTCCTGGCTCGGCAGCCCAAATGCTTGCCCGCTGTCCCCGCGCCGGCACCCGAGCTGAGAGGTTGTGGCCCCAGCGTCGCGCTTGCAGCCCCTTTCTCTCCCCACCCCAGCACGATGCTGCCCGCCAGCGGGGATGAGATGCAGGCAGCCGGGTGGAGGCGGGGGAAGCATCGTCCAGCAGCCAGGGCTCTGCGGCAAGTGGGGTTAGTGAGGAAGCACCGTACCCCGCTCCTGGGCACCTGCAGAGGGTTGGGGGTGGCCTCTGGGGCTGAGAGCATCCCCAGCATCCCTCCCGCTTCCCTGCGCCGCAGAGGGGGATGGGATGCACTGGGAAGATGGCTGCTCTGCAGCGACCAGGCAGCGTTGTTGCAAGCACAGCAGGGCCGGGAGAGCAGCCAGGCCCCAGCGGGCACTGCCGGGATGAGGGTTCAGCAGGCACGGCGCGAGAACTCTTCCCAGGATCAATCCTCTCCCCTGGAGGGAGACCTTGGAAGTCTCCTAGACCTCTGCCAGACACTGTACCAGCCACAGTCCCCAGCAGGCGCAGGTGGCACTGGGAAACTACCCCCTGAATGGAGACCCCCCCCAACCTGCACATCGGGGCTGGTCTGTACCCCAGCACTGCCTGGCCGCAGCCCCTCTTCTCAGCCCCCCCGGGCCAGAGCTACAAGCAGGGTGAAACAAGGTGCAGCCCTGCAGCCCCCCCTCCCAGTCCCCCATGACCTGCCTGTCCTCTGGAGCATGGCACAGCTGCAGGGATCAATTTGCTTCTCATGTCAATGTCACAAAGCACGATGTCTCATCCTGAGCCCCAGAAGTGCCCCAAGACCCACCCTGCTGCTGCTCCCCCCTACATCCTCCAAGACACTAAGGTGTGTAGCAC
Organism: Bucco capensis; assembly: GCA_013396975.1. Taxonomy (NCBI): domain Eukaryota; kingdom Metazoa; phylum Chordata; class Aves; order Piciformes; family Bucconidae; genus Bucco; species Bucco capensis. The sequence continues at coordinate 159,827 of VWZO01000952.1, read as the reverse complement.
ACAAGGAGTGACACTAGACTGTCATCATGGCNCACCTGCACCAGTTCAGGGGGGCATGGGGGGCCTAGGCAGGGGCAGCTCCTCCTGCCATACCACGGAGGTGAGCTCAGCCACGGAGCTAAGGCGGGCCGAGCCTGGGGCGTGGGAGGAGCAAGCCACCCCCGCGCAGCGCCTGCCGGCGTCCCTCCACTGGCATGCCGCGGGCCAGTGACTGATGCACGTGCTATGCCAGCTTGCCCTGGCCCCAGCTGCCCCGAAACCCTCACCAGCTTGCCCAGTGAGAGCTATGTTGTGGGGTCACCAATCCGAGCAGGTATAAGTCCTGTCCCTACAGCTGTGCGCATGGATTCGGGTCAGCCTCCCACACGTGGAGTCCTCCTAGCCTGCGCAGGTTCAGCTGAAACCCAAATGAAGTGATGTCCTTCAAAAGGGGGATGGATGTCATATCGTGCCATGCCACCCAGCAATTCCCACCCCAGGGGAGCTCTCACTACAATGACAGCTGCTGGACAGGGCATTCTGTCCCCTGGCCTCCTGGGTGGTGACAGTCACAATGATTACAGGGTGTCCCTCCTCTCCATGGGGATGCTGGACTTCCCCAGCCCTCAAGGACACCACACTTGGCCCTGCATCCCTCCCAACATCCCTGAGGACACAACCATCCCGCACAGAGGAGCCCAGGAAGCAGCCAGTCATCAAAATAAGCTCCCAGAGGGGTATGGGGCCCCCCACTCACCTGTGGTACATCACTCCACTTGCTGTCACAGCCCATCTGCCACCTTCCTGGTGACTGTGTCACCTGGAAGTGACCTCACCAGCCACAGCAGCACCCCACACTGGCTAGCTCAGCCCTAGCAGAGCCCTAGGGGCGGCCCCAAATTCTGGTGACACACTCCCCGGCCTGGCTGCCATGGCGCAGGCGTGCCAGCAGGCACATACCCACACATACAAATGCACCCTGCTGCCACCAGGGACGAGGTTGCCAGCTGCCACCCTGCCCACCTCTGTGATGCTGCTGCCACCTGGCTTCCTGGAGCCCCTCACGTGCCACCCCACATCCCCACCCCCAGGACCCCGTACCAGTGGGTGTTTTGCCTCTCTCAGTCTTGGCACCCGATGTTGCTTGCTTGGCTGGCTTGGGTAAGCAGAAGGTCTTGGGAAGCTGGCACGGAGGGCTGGTGATGCCTGCAGTGGGGGAGGGCAGGGAACCCGTGGAACCAGGTTCCCCCTTGCTGACATGTCTGGGCTCTCAGAGCCTGGCCCCATGGCCTGATCCTGCCTGCTAGCACAGAGCATCTCCCACTCCAAGCCCCGGCCTGTGGCAGTGGCTGCCTGGGAAGGAAAGACGCAAACAAGCGGACCCTCCTCCACTCCCAGAGCCCTGCACAACCCCAATCCGCTCCCTAAGCCTCTTTTCTCTGCTAAATCCCCTCTGCAGGTCGAGCCAGGGTGGACTGAGCCAGTCTTGCACCTCCCCGGCACAGGCAGGGGACAGGAAGAAAATGGTAACCCCACAGCCGATCTCCACCTCAGCTCGGAGCTCTCCCACCAAGGCAGGGTTACAGCATGGCATTTTGGGGGACAAGCAGGAAAAGTAACACGCCCTGGCACCCATAGCACCCTGCCCACACTTTGCTCCATGCTCAAGTGCTGGGGAGACAGCAATAGGCTTGGCATCACCAAGCCTTGTGTCACTGAACCCAGGGACACTGCTGTGGTGGGGATGCTGCCACCCTGCCCTAGTGCAATGCTGGTTTGTGACTGCTGTCCCCCATGCTAGTCTCACCTGGACTGCAGTGGCAGCACTGCAGGGGTTGTGTCACAGCAAACCGTGTGGTGCATGAGGTGGCACAGTGTCAGGGCTCAGCCATGGGACTGGTAGGGCTGTGGTGACACTGGCTGCAAGGTCTTCCTGGGGCGAAGTGGGAGAGGTCAGGGTGGGCCCCCCAGCTCAGTACCTCCTATCTGCCCACCCCCAAACCTCCAGAATCCCTGGTGGCTAAGGGGTGGGAATGTCTCCATGCACTGTGGCCCACCTGCCCAGGCAGCTGAAAGCACCTTCGTGGAGTTGCCCAGCCATCCCTCCTGGCTGAGTTTTGCCCCTGGTCCTGCCAGGGAAGGGGGTCCCCAGCACTCATGCTGAGTTGTGTACCCAGCTGGCCCCTCTGCTCTAGGGGTGCTGCCAGTGGTACCCCTGTCCCTACACCACTGCAGGATGTGCCCTTGGCTGCAGCTAGCACTGAATGAGTTTGCCATGTCTCATGCCAGATGGGCACAGAGCCACGTCTATGCCGCAACATCATTCCTCTGCGCTGGGNCAAAGGCCAAACCACTCCCACTTCCCTAGCACCAGATCAGAGCAGAGTCCTGGCCAGACCATCCAGCATCTGCTGGTCATTAGCACTAACTGACAGCCTAATTAGCCAGGCTGCAGCTCGGGAGAGGGGCTGGGATAAGACTTTCTCCTTAAAGACTTCTTGTCTCAGCAGAGGCTGTGTCTGCTCCTCAAAACCCGTATGAACTGGTAATGCCTCCTGGGATGCTTTGTTCCAGCCAGTGACCATCTCTCATGGGCATGACTAGAGTCAAAACCCCAGTGCTCCAGGGTCAGGATAAAGCCTCTAATGGGGAAACTGAGGCATGGAGCAAGGTCTGGTCTGCAGTATGGCTGCAGGCTCAGACTACAAGCCCATAGCAGTTCCCAGTCCTACAGAGGCTACACCTCTACCCACAAAGCCATCCTCCATACCCTGGGGAAGGCTGAGTCATGACAGGACCACAGGCTGGCAGCTGCCTTATGAGGAGGAGGAAGTTATCACCAGCCCCCTCAGCCATACCCACAATACCCTGCCAGCAGGGCTGGCCCACACCCTGCACTAAGGAATACCGGGCTAACCAGGCCCAGGTAGCTCCAGGGGCTGGTAACAGGTTGCACAGCCTGCACAGCCCCTGCCCCCACCCCCTTGGGTCTCAGCATGGCAGAATGAAGGTGCAGAGACTGCTTCTGCCTCTTTCCCTGCGGAGGACAGCAGGCTTGAGGCTGGCAGTGGGACCAGAGCTGCAGCTGAGGGTGGGCCCACAGCACCCAGTCTGTCCTGGACCCTCTCCTAAGAGGGGCCTAGCAGTGCAGGCCTGCTCAGAGGCACTCCTCCAGGTAGGGCCTGTTTTTTTAAGATTCTTGTAAAGCCCAGCACTGAAAAACTGTGTCTAAGGGGTTTGGCCTGAGTCAGCTCAGCAAAGGGCCAAATTGAAGTGGGATGCACCACCCCCAGAGCCCCAGCACCCGACAAAGGGGGATCCACCTTGTGCAGTAGCAAGTCACTGCCAGAGACCAGGGGAACTGGGGCACCCTGGGAACACTGTGCCAAGTCAGCCCCAGGGAGGTAAGTGCGTGGGGGAAGCACCAGTGCCAGGCTCTGCCTCAGCCTGCCCTGCCTAGATGGCCCAGCCCCAGCAGCTCTGTGGGCAGAGACACTGCTCCTGCCCGGCTTCCTCCAAACCCATCCTCAATGGCCACTTGCAGAGTGGCTAAGAGGTCCAACTGTGCCAGGAGAAGCCGAACAGGGTCCTCCTGGTGAGGCGAGATCTTCACCTGGGCTGTCAGCATCATCTTACCAAGATTATCTTAAAGGTTTTATTAAAAAAAAGTAAAACCAACGAAGACCAAAAGTACCCAAAGGGCCCTGAATGTTTAGAGAAAGCCCTGCTGCCATGTGGCCAGATGCAGCTGTGGTGCTGCCCACCGAGCCAATGGGCAGACACTCCCTGCACCTCACTGGCTGCTCTGGGTTTTGGCTACAGCACAACACCCCAAGGCAGAGAAGACAAGGAACCTCTGTTCAGTTTGAGAGCTTCCACCAGCCCAGGGAAGAGGAAGAGCAGAGTAAAGCTGCCTTTTCTCCAGGAAAGAAAAACAAAAAACAAACACAAAAAACCCCCTTCCTCCAGCTTCCGCTGTGGTTTGGGAGGGTTCAAAAGCACCAGGCACCCACTTGCACCGGACCCTACTACCAGCTCCGCCCTGGCAGGCTGGGGCGAGCAGTCCCACAGTGCCTGGGCACGATGGCAGCACCGGCAGCCTGCAGTGCTGCAGGGCACGGTGCCAGCAGCGGCCAGTGAGGCACAGCGGGCACATGCAGGCGCCGACCTAGGCAGCACCAAACCCCGAACCGCCGCCACCGCATCGTACCTCGATACGGGACCACGCCTCACTCCTTACCTCTACTCTCACCGCCGATGCCACCGCATCCTGCGCCGGGTCTGCAGCGTCACCGCAGGGAGAGGACAGGTGCGCTGGTGCTCCGGACAGCCGACATGCTGGGCAGGATGCGCCCGACTGCGTGCTGGGGCAGGGTGCTCCGATCGACGCCAGTAGCAGCCGGGCGCCAGGTGGGATCCTCGGCAGGGCAGCGGGTGCCGGATCTGGCCTCACACCCGGGCAGCCCTCCTGCGGCTTTGGCGCTGCGCAGGGGTCCGCAGGCCGGGAGTGCTGCCAGGGTGCTCCTGCTCTCCCGGGTAGAACTCANGCTTCTTCCGCGCCCCGCACCCGCCGCCGCCGAGCCCGGGCCGTCCCCCGCTCCCGGGGCCACCGCAGTTCCGCGCCTGGCTTCGGACTGCCGACGGCAGTGACCGGCCGGGGACGCTCACCCCACTCCTGCAGGCCCGTTCGCTCCCCCAGCGGCACCCAGCGGCACTGGCCTGGCCCCCTGCCGCCCCTCGCCTCCCCGCCGCCACCGGCCACCAGCTCCTGGCCGTGGGGCAGCAGCTCCAGTCCCGCCTCCTGCACCCCTCGGGAGAAGCCTCCCTCCTCCTGCACTGCCGGGGCCACCCCGCCGCCCTCCGGTACTCCCGGGCTCAGTCCCCCTCCTTCCGCCGCCCCTGGGGCCCCGCTCGCACCCTGTCCCCGGATGGTGCACGCGGCCGCGGTCCCCCACGCCGGGAAAGCCTCCGCCGGGGACGCACCAATCTGCCCCACTCCCCGCTGCTGAAGCCCCGGCTACGCTGCTGCTGCGAGCTCCCGGGGCGGCGCATGCCGGTCCGGCCCCCGGCCCCGCTCTTAAAGGCGCCGCGTCGCCGCTTACGTAACGGCGAGGCTAAGTGGCGACGGCCGGACCGAGCGGGGACAGACCGATGTGGAGCGGGCCGAGAGGATAGGCAGACGGAGAGACTCACCACGGAACAGCTCTGCGCCCCGGGGCTGCTTTGCTGCAGGGACCCACTGGAGGAGAGCACAGGCTGCCCTGCACTGCCAAAGGGCAGCACAAATTCTTGCCCCAGGTGCGTTGGGAAGGGGCTGCACCCCCTCTTTGCTGGTGTCCCGACTGGTCTGGCTCTGCCTGACTGCAGCAGAGCCCCAGGCAGCCACCCTGCACAGTCACTGCGGGGAGAGGAGGAGCCCTGCCAGGTTTGGGCAGGGAGATGCGGGAAACTACGTCTTTCCAACAACTAAATCATCCCTGTTGGAAGAGGAGGGATCAGAGCTATGACAGGACAGCCCCTAAGGAGCAAGCAGGGCTCCTGGAGAAGCTGCCTCAAACCCTAAATGGTGGGTGCATCTTCACAAGATGCAGTGTTTGTAAAGCAGAAGACATGACTGACACCAGGGACAGGGGGAAGGCACCAGAGAAGAGCTAAGGCTGCTTAACATGTAATGCTCCAAACCAGTGCAGTTTGACCTGAACAGGCCTTGGGCTGGGGATGCAGCTCCTGCTGCCCTAAAGCTCATTGGGGCTCTAAGCAGTAACCAAATACCCATCTGCACCTTGANCCCACCAGCGGGCGCGGGCCGGGGGGGTCACGTCTCGCCGCCCCCCGCCCCGTTCCTGCTGTGCCCGCCGGCTCAGGCCCTGCTCTTGCCCAGCTTTGGGGCCGTGCTCCTGCACCCCTCGCACCGCGCCTCGCGCCCGCCGCGGCGGCTGCGCCCCGGGGCTGCCCTCCNTGCCGGGGCCACCCCGCCGCCCTCCGGTACTCCCGGGCTCAGTCCCCCTCCTTCCGCCGCCCCTGGGGCCCCGCTCGCACCCTGTCCCCGGATGGTGCACGCGGCCGCGGTCCCCCACGCCGGGAAAGCCTCCGCCGGGGACGCACCAATCTGCCCCACTCCCCGCTGCTGAAGCCCCGGCTACGCTGCTGCTGCGAGCTCCCGGGGCGGCGCATGCCGGTCCGGCCCCCGGCCCCGCTCTTAAAGGCGCCGCGTCGCCGCTTACGTAACGGCGAGGCTAAGTGGCGACGGCCGGACCGAGCGGGGACAGACCGATGTGGAGCGGGCCGAGAGGATAGGCAGACGGAGAGACTCACCACGGAACAGCTCTGCGCCCCGGGGCTGCTTTGCTGCAGGGACCCACTGGAGGAGAGCACAGGCTGCCCTGCACTGCCAAAGGGCAGCACAAATTCTTGCCCCAGGTGCGTTGGGAAGGGGCTGCACCCCCTCTTTGCTGGTGTCCCGACTGGTCTGGCTCTGCCTGACTGCAGCAGAGCCCCAGGCAGCCACCCTGCACAGTCACTGCGGGGAGAGGAGGAGCCCTGCCAGGTTTGGGCAGGGAGATGCGGGAAACTACGTCTTTCCAACAACTAAATCATCCCTGTTGGAAGAGGAGGGATCAGAGCTATGACAGGACAGCCCCTAAGGAGCAAGCAGGGCTCCTGGAGAAGCTGCCTCAAACCCTAAATGGTGGGTGCATCTTCACAAGATGCAGTGTTTGTAAAGCAGAAGACATGACTGACACCAGGGACAGGGGGAAGGCACCAGAGAAGAGCTAAGGCTGCTTAACATGTAATGCTCCAAACCAGTGCAGTTTGACCTGAACAGGCCTTGGGCTGGGGATGCAGCTCCTGCTGCCCTAAAGCTCATTGGGGCTCTAAGCAGTAACCAAATACCCATCTGCACCTTGACCCAAGGGAATTCAAGAGGGTGACAGGGGGCAGGGATGAGGTATGGAGCAGCTCTGACTTCCTGCGACTCAGACAGGGCCCTAAGCCCTGCTCAGCCACCTTCTCAACAGGAAAAACCTGTAAAGCCATAGCCAGGGGCAACTCTGACATTTCATCCTCCTCAACACTCCAGGCTCTTTAGCGTCAATGGCATAACTGAGAGGCAGCAGGCAGGATATGGGTGAGATGGTCAGAGGGATTGCATGTATTGCTCCTCCACCTCACTGCCAGAGTTCCCATCCCAGCCCCCTGCAGTGAGGAAGGACTCAGAGCTCACCAGAATAGTGAAGTTTGAACTTACTGCTGCACAAGGTAGTACTGGAGCTGTGAGTTACCAGTCATGATAGGGCCAGAAAGCAGCCTCCCTCCACGTACCCAAGCCCACCCACAGCCACAACAGCAGTGTGGCTTTGCAAGAACCCACAAGAGGTGTTCATTGAGTGTTCAAGCTTTAAAACTTTATTCAAGCAGTCAGCAGGTAACCCAGAAACAGAGTTTAGCACCCCACACCAGTCAGATGCCAGCACTAATCAAGACATCCTGCTGTCCCAGTAGTTATGGTTGTGCTGCCAAGCCAGGAGACTTTCTCTGCTGGCTACAAGCGCATTAAGTCTGACATCAAGATGCATGCAAACACTACACTGAGAACTCCTAGACAGCAGCTCTTAAATGCCATCCAGGGAAATGTCACTAGGAAACAATAACACAGACAGGGCTGTACACATGCCTAAGACAGCAGCACAGTTAAGGAAGAGCAAGGAGTTGCACAAGCCTGGACATCAGGCTTCTAAAGAGATGGATGAAAATCCAACCCTACAAGTTGGTGAGCAGTAAGGTCAGTAAGTGAGCTGGGGGCTTGTCACCTGTTCCTTGTGGAGGCCCAAGTCTCTGCTCCAGCTAAACAATGCTCCTTCCCCTCAAGACTATGCCTGGGGCTCAAGTCACTCACTTGGTTTAAGTTTAAACACCAGATCAAACTGTTTGCAGAGTACAGGGCTGGTGCCAGTCAGCCAGCTGCTTCTTGGGAACAGGCAGCACTTTTCAGTAGGAGTCACACAGCAGCGGTGTTCAGCTTCAGGCCACAAAACAGAAGGGCACCATGAGAAAGGTGCCACTCATTTCTCCTCCTTCATTCAACAGCCAGGAGGCAAGAGTGGAGTTTCCAGCAAGACTTTGAAAGCAAGCAGCTTCCCATGCAGGCACACCAGCACCACCCCAGTGCCAAAGCAGGCTGGTCTAGTGGTGACCAGAACCCTCCAGAGAACAGTCAGCCCCAGGCCCTACATTCACCTTTAATTCCCCCAGTCTTTGTAACGGATTTAAGGAAGTTTACTAAATCACAGAGCACAGGCTAGCTAGCCTAGTTTCCACTAAACATTCAAGCATCAGTCCTATGACTGGAGGCAGGAAGCCACTTCAAGACAGTACAGCTATTTGAAACAGTTCAGCCTATAGAGAAGGTAGAGTCTAGGGAAGTACTAATAATAGCAGATCAAAGTTTCTATCTGCATCACCACAAGAGAGTGAAAAAAAAACCAAACAGGACTGCAGGAAATTGATCCATGTTAGATACTAACCATCAAGCTTTGCAGATGACATTGCATGCTAAGCATAGAACAATTATGGGAAACACTGTCCCCGATAATTAGGTACACCCATAGTGCAACATATGGAGGTCACTGCCTCCGATATAACACTGTGGTAGGCAAAAACTACCTTGTTCTTCACACATTATGGAAGACACTGCCCCCGATAATGTCAGTTAGATTTCATTATACATAAGGTACTGGAAGTTTGCAGGAAGCTGCCACTGAAAAATAAAAAGAACCCTGGGCCAATGCCTAATGGAAGGTATGGAAGTTTGTGCATCGCCACAGGTGGAGCCAGGGCTACCCAGCAAGCCAGTCCACTGGGAGTTAGGAAGAAGCTGTGCTCCCCATGTGAGCACATGGCATTCAGTAAAAGAGGGAAAAGGGGGTCTGAAGCCCCACAGAGGGGCACAGACACCACAGGGAAGCCAAATTTCTAGTATCTGAATTTCCACTCAGGTTTTCAGCGTTTCAAGGATCACTTTGGAGCACAACCCAGAGACTTGCTACCAGGTTTACACCTTTAAGTTTCTTCCAGAGGGGTGTTTTTGCCACAGAAAGCTTAACTGCTAGTTTTCAAAACTTTTTTGGGGGAGGGGCCAGTTTAGATTTTAAATGCAAAGTTCCAGTACCATGTTTGATTGTAATAGCAGATGCTGCTTTATTCAAAAACGACAGTATAACTGTCATAATTATGGAAGGCACTGCTTCCGATAATTATCTTCTATAAAAAAACCCACACCATTTATAGTGAACACTGTCACTGATAAATAAATAAACAAATAAATATCTCAGTGCCAAATGAGCCATCCTGCAAAATGACATCAGTCAAACAAGGTTTGTCCAGCAAGAGACTCAATTTCACAAAAGGCCTCAGAGCAGCAAGGTCTGAAGTGCCAGTCCAGAGCCAGAGTCAATGCTGCAGGACTCACTGAGGTGCCAGCTAAGGATATAGAATGGGTATTGGATAATCTTTGGGTCATTTTCCCTGGGTATTGAGACCTGCCTCAGCAAAAGCAAGCCTCCAAGATGTTGCTGGGACCCTGCTGCTGAGTAAAGGCAGGCCAGGCACTTCAGAGCTTGCTGATAATCCAGCATTTGTTGGCTATCACTAGGTTGATTTATTTTTGAACTACAGGCTGGTCTCTGTAGCTCCCTGCCAGAGAAGGGATTCTCATTTACAAGTGCTCTAGAGAAAACCATTCCCTGTTTTGTCACTAGGTTTAGGGGGCCAACAATTAAAACCCTAAATTGATTAGGTACCTTCCCACTAAAGGCACCAGGTTCAGGAATCACCTGAGCTGTTAGTTCTCAAGTAGACTAGAGAGCAAGGCTCACAAGCAGTTGTACATGACTGGTTTGGACTTGGTCAGATAGGAGCCTGCTTAGAGCAGATTTCATGGTAATCTTAGTACCTGCTTTAAAACTGCCTCCTGGGAATTTGTCACGGTGAGATTTGATTTTTATGCTCAACTTTGGTCAATAAACATTTCTTGCCAGAAAACCTACAGAAAAGTAATGCCATGTTAGGGAGTGGGTTTCCCTAATCATGTACTTTAACCAGGTGTTTACCATGTCTAGAATTCATTGTCTGTATTCCAGATATCACCTGCTAAGGCATTGGCAGCCCCTTTAATGGTCCAGGTCGCCAAAGCCAGCTGCCCTTTCAGCATGTTCACATCGCTCTTGTTGTGTTTCAGCAGCTCGAGGTTCTCCAGCAGACTCTGCAGGGTGTGGGGGCCTTTGCCGAAGAAGATGTGGCGAAAGGGAACATCTTTGGGTGACACGTATGGGGAGAGGAAGTCATACTCCACCTGGAGTAGAGGTGCAACATTTAGGATAATACTCTCATCTCCCCAGTTGGTTATTTTTCCTTTCCTAATCTGCCCCAATTCAAGCTTCATTCACGAAGCCTAGCCATACAATCTGCCCCATCACAAGCTCCCAACCCTTGATCTCCACCCAGTCCTATCCTGCAGTAGCTCTGCAAGGACCAGACCCTCTCCCGATAGCAAGCACAGAAATCAGTTACAATGACATGAGGCAAGCAGAAGAGATGTTGGCATGCACAGTGCCCATGGCTCCTAAGAAAGATACCTGTTCCAGCCAGCTCTCTCTCCCTTCATGAAGAGAGGAAACCCAGTTGCAGACACCCACCTTCATGATCCTGTCATTCAGGGCTCTGCGGACAATCCTACTTTCCCTGTAGCTGTTAGCAATGTCTCTTTTCAGCGCATCTGTAGCTCGCTCGAAGTCACCACGGGCAAAGAACAGCCAGTTCAAGGTCAGCCCCAGCTCCTGGGAGGGAGAAGCTGTTAATAAACCTGATTTTCTTCTTTTGCTGCCCTCTTACCAAGAGAAAGCACTAGGTTTTGGTTTATTTTGCCAGTTTAATCAAGTAGCAGAGTGAGTTCCCAGCAGGCTCTTCTGAGCTCACTAACATCTCTCCCCACCCACAGTTTCTTGTAGGCTTTCAGAAGAGTTGTAAATGAGATGCAAAGCTGCTGTGAATGATAACTAGATGAGAAACCATCCACATGCATTTCCTGAAGAGCTCATCACAGCCAGATTAGCTAAATCTGCCAGCCACAGCTGCTCTACCTGCATACTGCTCTCTAAAGAACAGTCATTGACTCAGGCCACATTATGCTGCTCTTTTGTGCCCAAAGGAGGAAGATAGCAACCCTATTGTATCCAATGGCAGCAGAGCCTTATTAACACATGGCTCCGTAACAGTGCACAGGGATTTGGCCTTTCATACCTGCACTTCTTGATAATAGGGCAAAAGCTGCCTCTGGAATGCTAGCAATTCCTCACTGTATCTCTCAAAGTCCAGGAAGAGCTCATGATCATGAGTCAGCCTGAGAGCTATTTGTCCAGCAACCTCTGCAGCAGCACGCATAAGACCACCCAAATTGTCAATCTTCTTCAGGTTCTCCAAAGTGTCCCGAGTAGTGCCCAAGAAGGGGTATTCCTCATCTTTCTGCAAGAAAGAAGGCACTGAAATTAAGCAGAAATGCTTCTCTAGACAGGATTTTTCACCTCCCACTAATTTGCTTGCTACTTCCACTACTTCCCTGTGCTGCTAAGTAGTAAGACAAGTGGCAGAACTTCAAAGCACAGGGGAAGGGCATGGGGCTTCTGCATCTTGTCCTTCACAGTTTCCAGCAATCAGTAGGATGCTGTTAGCTTGTTAGATTCAAAGAAACATAGACCTTTTCCTCCCTTAGAGCTCCCTTCAGAAGGGCAAGCAGACAAAACCCAGCATGTGGGTATGTGCTGGCAGTATCCTCCAGTCCTTCTTGGCAGGATAATTCAAGTCTGACACTAACAAAATCCAAGTATTCACAACCAGGAAAAGCTATCATCAGGAAGTTTCCTGCAGTAACAGAGCAGGCTGCTTGGCTGATGCCATTTCTGCCAGCCCCAAGCTGCAGCAGCAGATCTGAACAGTCTGAGCCAGTACTTGTTCTGGCCAATGTTACTGCTTCCCCAACGTGCTCTGCTTGCTGCCCGGCAGGCTGTAGTAGTCTTTGAAGCAGCAACAGTTTGATGTCTTTTTAGTGCTTTTAGCATCTGAGCCTCCAGAAGAGCAAGTGCACCCTCTCCCAAAAAAGCACGAATGTTCAGGACTCTGCAACAGAGACTGTAGGCTAACCATGCTCCAGGAAAAGCCTTCACAGCAAGTACTGCCACAGCCACCAAGTCCAGAGGCTACATCTCCTCCTTCAGAGAGGCTCTTGCATGGGCAATGAGCTTGGGACAGCACCTTCTGCTCTACCATCCTGGAGAGCAGATATCCTTACAGCACTTTCCATGGAATATATGTACCAGGCTGGCAGATAATACTTACATTGCAGAAACCAAAGGAAACTACCGGGATTCCCGAGTAGGTCAGGAAAGGGAATGCTGCATTATCCAGACTAACAGGAACACTGCAAAAGACAGAGTATCCTATAGTTACCAACTGCTTTGGACATCCCAGCACAAAAAGCAGAAGCTGTTTAGTTTGTTCCTTTACGGAGATTTGCTTTCCCAAAGAGAAGGATGACAATACTTACAGTGTTTTTACCCAGTCAGAGCCAACTCTGTCATACAGGCTTCTTGAATCCTTTGTTGGGTCCTTTACCTACACAGAGATGACAGTTACTTCACTGGTTCTGACCTTTGCTTGAGCTTCCAGGTCCATCCTGGAACAGATGGCAGTCAGGTATGCTCCCCAACCTCTCTTTCCACACAGGCATGGTTCATGAGGTACCAGCATTCACCTTCCACTGCACTGTGGCATTTGCTGACGTTAGGTTCTGCATGCATGTACTGCAATGCAGTTCACAGCACAGTTCAGATCAGACAGGGTCCTCCAGACCATCTCAGCCCTTCCTAAGATTTTTGTAAATAGAGCTTTCTTCTCAGAAGGTGTCAGCTGGGGAAAGTGACCCAGCACCGTTCTGGTTTTCAGTTCCTCCACAAAATTAGCCACCTTCATTAGCCCAAGAGCCTTCAACTCACCCCCTGCATCGTTCTCTCCAGCAATGTGTAGAGCAATGGGCTAGCAGAAATCTTCATGTGGTTGAAGCCTGCAAAAGAAACATGTGTTTCACATGCCGGTACATTTAACCACTACTGCTAGAGCTGCTCAGCCCTGTGACTGAGCAACAACTGATCTACAGCTTGTTGCCAAAGGAACTTCAGACACAGGAGAGGCTACTGGAACCTAGCAGAGCTGCCACCTCCTGGCTTAAGCTGCTGCAACCTTAAGCTTAAGCTGCTGCAAGGGTTGTGAGCCATTGGAACAGGCTGCCCAGGGAGGTAGTTGAGTCACCATCCCTGGAGGTGTTTAAGACAGGTGGATGTTGCATTGGGGAGCATCATTTAGCAGGTTGCTAGGGCTAGGACAAAGGCTGGACTCCATGATCTTCAAGGTTTCTTCCAGCTGGAACTGTTCTATGATCCTATGATTCTATAACCTCCCATGTTCAACTACAATAGAATAAATGGAGCCATGCCAGTCCTAAGTCAAACACCTTGCATCAGCCTCTGGCACAGCCCACATTTCTAGAGGTTAAGGGATGTCTCTCAAGCTATTCTGGCCCCACTCAGTTTCAAGAAACTCAAAGATTAGCAAGTTACCTAGGACTGCAGCATCCAAGTTAATGTAAGTGAAGGCTTTGGCATGCAGTGTGGCAGAGTAGCCCTAGAACAAAACAAGACATTTAAGATGAGCAGTAGCACTACAACAGCAGGATGTTTACCCACAGGAGCAGGAACTCACAACTGCATAGCCATATGCAGAAGTTTCTGAAGGAACAGTACCTCCAGCCACTCAGTGGCACCCACAGCTCCATACTCTCCTGCACTCCAGCTAGCGAAGATCATGCTGCGCCTCGGTTTGTAGCCATCTGCAGAGAGACACACAGGCTCACACAGCTGCCCAGCCTCCACACACAGGCTGTGCTCAGACCAAGCACCTTCTCCTCAGAGACAGCTGAAGCATTCTGGCTGCTGCAGACAAACATGCACACTGGTGGCTGCATGGACACTGGTCCCTGCCTTCCCATACCTGCAGAACTGTGCAGGAAAACCTTTTCTGTTTAGCTGCCCGAGTCAAAAATTAACCCTGGAGACAATAGCACTCATACCAAGTACTACCACACAGCCCACTACTCCAGCTGGTGAGCCACTTCAGCATCTTCCCCACCCTCAGGCTTGGCTGTCCCAACAGACACCTCAAGTTTGAGGTTTGCAACATGTGTCATCCAAGGACATTACACAGAATGGGCAGCTTGGAAGGGACCCTAAAGATCATCTAGTCCCAACCTCCCTGCACTGAGCAGGGATGCCAATCACTAGACCAGGTCACCCAGGGCTGCATCCAGCCTGGCCTTGAACACTGCCAGGGATGGAGCATCCACAACCTCTCTGGGCAACCTGTGCCAGTGCCTAACCACCCTACAGGTAAAGAACTTCTTCATAATCTCTAATCTAAATCTCCCCTCCTTCAGCTTATAACCATTCCCCCTTGTCCTATCACAATCTGACCAATTAAAAAGCCTCTCCCCTTCTGTCTTGTAATCCCCCTTTAGGTACTGGAAAACTGCTATAATTCTTGCATTCAAAGCCATACCAGATACAAGCAGGCAGTCCCTTGGAAGCAAGTACTCACTGCAGACAAGCTGTCTGTGTATATAGGTTTAAAGTTTCCCAGGAAGCTTTGTCTGATTACCTACACCTTCCCAAAGGATACTTTACAACTAGGCTCTCTCCAATGTTAACATATGCAGAACTAAACCTGCATCACCTCCCACCTTCATGCTTTTGTACACAAATATTTACCTTTTTTCACTATGTCTGAGATGACACGGGCAAGTTCTAACAATATTGCAGTTCCAACACCAGCCTTGGCTGCTCCTGGACCCCAGGAGTCTCTCTGGGCTCCAATCACAACATAGCGATCTATAAAGAAGACATCAAGGTCTGAGGTGCAAGCTTCATGTTGCAAACACTATTTATCAGAAAAGCAGCTTTGAGCTTTTGTACTAGGAACACATTATGGAGTCTGACCCTTGAATCTGGCACACTGCTTGCTTTCATTTAGGCTTTCCCTGGCAGTACAGGTCAGCTTTTTTCCTTGACCCTTACGAGAGGGTCTTGGTTCTGCTGAGGAAGTGGTTTTCTCTGTCTGGAGCAGCTGTCATGCCCTGATGATGACAGAAGAGGAAGGGCTGCCCTCAAGACTGAGCTCGAAAGGCAGCTGCTGTTACCTGGTTCTTCAGATCCCTTGATGGCACCAAAGATGTTCAGAATCTTCCTGTCCATCATAACATTAGTCACGCTCAGTTTCACTGTCATGTTGCTCGTGCTTCCTGGCATCACCTTACACCCTATCATCTCACTTTTCCACTCCTGAAAGCATTCTTGTCCATCCATTCTCCTGAGGGAAAAGGAGAGATCCTTCAAACTCATTATCATAGAATCATAGAATGGCCAGGTTGGAAGGGACCTCAAAGATCATCTAGTTCCAACCCCCCCGCCACAAGCAGGGATGCCAAAACACTAGACCATGTTGCCCAGTGCCACATCCAGCCTGGCCTTGAACACTGCCAGGGATGGGGCAGCCACAACCTTTCTGGGCAACCTGTTCCAGTGCTTAATCACTCTCCTGGTATCCAGCTCTGACCTCATTTAGCTATCCTGGGAAAAAAGCAAGCCTGCAATTGCAGGTGCAGCCTTGATCAGATTCCTGCTCAGGAAAGCCTGCAGGCCTCTACCACTAAGGTAGAGTGCAGAGGCCAAGAAGAATCCAACACTAGATTTAGTTCAGTCTTTAAGACATGAGATATGGACACAGGCAACATCTCTCCACACAGTTCTAGGAAGTGCTCCCTGCGATACTCAGCAGAGAGCAGCAGAGAGCTCCCTGGCTTCACAGCTCAACACCATCCCTTGCAAGAGGGCTGCAACAGCCTAGCAGCAAGTCAGGAGAAACAGTTACCTGAACAGCTGGCCTGCTGTGAGACTAGAGATGGTCTGAACAGCAATGTTAGGCAGTCCAGAAGATTCCACTGGTGGAAACTGCGTGTGGTTGAAAGAAGGGAAGCCTGGGGTGAAAGGGTCTCCAGTTCCAAGGTGGGCCTGTGAAAAGCAAGAGGAGCCCTCAAGTCTCAGAGGAGCCCTTTCTACACAAGGGCATGAAGCACTGCTGAGCCAGAGGCCTGCAGCACTGCTGCAGTACACAGTGAGAAGAGAACAAACAGGGGAGCCAGTTGCATACTCACATGTCCAAAGGGCACAAGCCCATCTGCCTTCTTGTAATCATAGGGGTCCAGGTACATCAGGGCACCAACTGCTCCTGCCTCTTTGGCATTTGCAACCTGAAGCAAAGAGAAACATTAACTACACATTTTCACTGCAAGCAAGGGGAGTTAAGGCAAGTACACGGAGTAATGGTGTGAAGGGTTGTGCTCCTCAACACTCAACTCCACGACAGATTTTAACAGCTACCTGACAGTGGTAGATACACAAGGAAGCTGAATACTACCAGCAAAGTCCTGCTCCAGGAAGAGTGGGTCTAACACCCTTTTGAACAGTCAGGACACTCCACAGTTAGTGCCTCACCCTATGATTCCTTGAACTCATACTTGTTTCTCAGAGCAGCTTAGAAGAAAGATTTTATTTAGTTTTCATTATGCTCCATCTGTTTTCCCAAGATCAAGTTAGTCTCAAGGCAAGAGAAGCAGCCACTGGAGGCTCATCTTCACATGGAAGATGGAGGCAGAGTGTCCTAGTCAGGTAATACACCTACAAGCCAGCTGCCTCTGAGATGCCACCAGTACAAACACTCTTGTGAGGCCAGACACCAGTGGGAAGGGTACTGAAGAACCAGTGAGCATCCCTTGCAGAAGCACTTTTCACCTCTGCCTGTGATGCATGCAGACAGGCAGAGAATGACTGCATAACCCTATGCCCCAGCCTCCCCAGGAGCATCCATCTGAGGGGCAGCTCTGGGTCAAACCTAGAACAGATTTGTGTACAGGACTTTGATCCTTTAGGCTGCTTGGCTATTTGGTTCTGCTTGCTACAGAAGAAACATTACAGCAACACACAAGGCAGCTGACTGGGCATGCAGTGCCAGCACCTTCCTTTGGTCCAAAGGAAGAGTCAGCAAGGGAGCAAGTGATGCCAAGCCTTGCTGCTGCAGCCACATACTTTCAAGAGGTGCTCTGGAAGCAAGGCTGTTCTGCTTCTACTAGCCAGCTCTGCACCCTGTAGCTCCCAGGCTGCTCTCCCCTCTGCATCCTAGCTCCACCACACTCCAGATGCTTGGCTGTCCCAGAAAGACTGCCAGAGGCCAAGAAGAATGACATCAGGAATGGTAACCAGCTCTGTTCAGTCTTGGTGCCCAGAGCTGCACATGTAGGCTTAGGGCAAACCAGCAAGACCAGACCTGCAGGAACAAGCCTACACAGACAAGTTCCAGAGAACTGAACAAAGACATGCCCCTGTGTCTCAAAGAGGAGGAAGCACAGCCTCTCCCTGCCAAGTTTGGCTAGGCTTTGGGACACAGACTGCTTACCTTCTCAGCAAGGGTTATTTTTCCAGCTTTGAAGATTATTATAGTCCCATCCAGTGAAATGCCCTGATTCTGTATCTTCTGAAAATCAGCTTTCAGTCCATAGTTCACAAAGACTGGTTTACCCTAGAAAAGAAACACTGGTTATAAAAATGCAGCACTCCTATGTCAGTGAGATACTTGAAATTCTATAGAGTTGTCATAACAGTGACTCATGTTAACAGTAGGGACTTCAAGCTCAGCAGTGTAAACTCTGCCTGTTGGAGCAGCATGTCAAGGTTCCTTGACCTTCTGTCAAGGTTCCTTTCTGGATCCCAGAAGTTTAAACAGTTACTTCTGCACCTTGCTGAAGTATATAAAACTATGTGGGCCCACTCCTTGCCCCACTCTCCCCACCACCACCCCCAGTTCTCTGACTGAGGAGGGCTTCATACACTTCCTATCTTGAAGGGACATATTTTGGATATTGCTACCTGGCAAATGAAGTCACTTACTGTCACGGAGTCACTCTTGCTGTATGCCACAAATGCCTCAGGGCTTGCCAGGACCTCTTCTTTACCATTTTCCAGAACAGACACTTTGTTGTCGCTAATGTTAAATACAAAGAGACAGTGTTATGTTCTTTTGTACAGAAACTCCATGTTTAACTAGTTCCTGTATTTCAGGCTGTGCTCTAGCATTTCTGATCCAGTCAATGCAGAGCCTGAAAGAGGCAAACCCATCCCAGTAGCTCCACACAAGAATCTCTGGGGGTGGCCACAGACATTAACAAAGACTATTTTCTAAGGCAAGTAGCAGAAAGCATCTCTGCTTCCAAGTCCTAGTCCCCTCCTAAGAGAAGCTAAGTGAATTCATTTTCCCCCCTGACATGAAAGGGTAAGAAAGACATGAGGGTATGAGCTGTCAGCCCACACAATGCCTATTTATAACTCTTGAGCTGCTCTAGGAGCCACTGTCAGGTCTGCAACATCTGTTTGGGTGACAGAATGGAAATACCCAGACTAGCAGCTTCAGACACAGGTAATCTGCCTTTCAGACAAGTTTTTACTCGAGTTTGTTTTCTCTTCATTTCCTAAAAATGCTTTGAGGAAACAGCTCTCCCAGGAAAAATCCAGAGGTCTGGTACCAGACTCTATGGATTTAGAAAGCCTGAGAAGAGACAGGAGCATCTATTGCTTGGCTAGATTGAGGCCTCTGGAGAGGGGAAACTGGCTCATAATTTCAGCACTGCTTTCAGCAGAAACCATGCTTGTTCAAGACCACAGATATCCTTGCTGGGAGGAAGAGATCTGCATCTCTTTGTTAACATACCCGCCTTTGACCTGCAGCTTAATGTAATGCTCATCATTCCACACTTCATCCAAGGAGAAGCTGGTGAACTGTTCATGGATGTAGCTGGCAGCATTCTCATCTTCACTCTGGCCAGCTTCAAAGGAGTTCTTATTTTCTCTTTGCCTGCAAGTAACAGATGTAAAGCTTAGGCTACAGCACCAGGTTCCACTGCAGTGCTCCAGCCTTCAAACCCAAGCTGAATGAGCCATTTAAGCCTATGTTTAATCACATGCCTTCCCACATCATCTTTAAGGCCCTTGTTCCCCAAAGGAGCTCAAGTTCTGCTGACAGGCTGTGCCTCACTCACAGCTGTAGCTAAGCTTTCTGGAACTCTTACCTCAAGTTGTCCTCAAGATGTTCGGCTAACAGCTTATTTGACAACAGGTCTCTGAGGTCAGGCCAGTAGAAGACAGGTGGTCCAGGAACCTCTTCTTCCTCAGTTTCATCATCATCACCAGTTAAGTAAGATACAGTAGGAGTCACCTCACACTTGCCACTTGCATCCAGACACCTGCTAACCTTCTGCATTCTTCCACGATAACTCAAGTAGCCAATCAGAAACCCTATGGACAGACCAGATGGTTCTTTGTACTGCAGAGATGACTAAACCAGTCCCACACCATACAAGTGCATTCAAAGCAGCTTCAGCATTAAGATGCATCTCTGTTCTCACACTATTTTTGACCAGCTGGTCAGACAGGAGCATGCAGCCTGACATTTTGCCTGAGCTGGCATGTAAATCTGACCTCGTACTTGGCAAGAGTACCTCCAGCATCACTTGGGAAGGAGAACACTAAAACCCTTGACAGATGAGCATTAGAGGCTTTACTGATATGTTAACCCATATCTTAACAGGAGTGTTAAGAGTTAATGGAGAGAAAAATAATATGCCTGTCACATGGACAAGTTTGCCCTTTAGCTAAGCTACAGTTCCACTGTCAAACATCACACTTCTTTGTGTCATTTCTGTACCGTAGGTCTGAGCTACATAGAATTAGTGACAAGAAGCTGCAGCCTGGTTCCAGGCTCTTTAATTACCTCCTGAAACAATAGAGATTCAAACATTAACAGCCTATGTTCTATGCCAGAGTCCACTTCATGTAGTTGCCTCCCACCCTTCCTTACCAATCAAAAGGAGGAGTACAGCTGCAATGATTAGGAAGCAGAAGTTCTTGCCACTCCTCCACCGAGGAGGCATGCTGGCATGTGGGTGCTCTGCTCTTGCCATCTCCCCTCCTTCCTCATCATCAGCAGACAGTTTCATCTCCACATGGCTGTTGTCTCCATCTGTTTGCCGGGCAATGCTGAAGCGCGTGTACGACATCGGCTCACCAGTAAACTGTGGTGAAAGGCAGTTGCATGATGGAAGAGTTTGCTACACCAGCCTACAGTCCTTGAAGCCGGCTGCACCTATGTTCTGAACCAAAGACTGCTTGCTCATCTGAAGGAGCTCCAGCCTGAGCATTTGGCTGTCAGTATGTCAAGCTGGCTGCTTTGAACTCAGACTCACTCAGGGTCTCTAGAGTCTATTCAGCACCTGTTTGCTCTGCAGAATGTCAGAGCCACAGTGGTTAGAGTCTTGTTACAGATATAACACAGCCAATGGCATCAGCATTTCTCACATGACCCCACAGCAAAGACTGATACAAGTAGAAACTCCTGGTCTTAATCAGGAGAGCACTGATCTGACCTAATATGTGCAACTTGCCTTGAAGGGAAGTCTGATCAGGACAAGCAAAAGGAAAGTCAATCCTTTCATGGTTGTGCCTTTAAGCCACATCCACTTAAATATTCTCATCCAGTTTCTACATAACCTTGTATTAAACTGCCTCAGGCTACTCTTACATTACATTATTAATGAGTACTTTAAAGCAGCTAGGCTAAAGAGAGATGACCCATGGGAATCCTCCTACCTCAGCTAACATGAGAGCTGAGGCTACACCTTCTGCATCCACCTGCAACAGGTGTTTAGCAGTGCCCAAGCAGAGCAGCTTCCAGTCTGCAGACCACTCTACTAAATAGCTGCAATGCACAGACCATCCTCCCACGGAACAGCACGAGGGCAGTCACTCAGATTAACAGACAGTTAAACTCAATTCCAGGCATCCTCAGGCAGCAAGCAGAACCACTTAGCTTCCATTAGAGCTGCTGAATTTGCCTGTGGCCATGGTTGTGCTGGAGACAGACAGGAGACTGGCTGAAAGGCCAAAGGGATCCTTTTGGGAGCAAGTCCTGCAGTCCCTCTCCACTGGAGGAGCAGCTGGTGGCAAGTGCCAAAGCCCTATTACAATCTCGGGAGCTCATCCATGGTTCTCTGCTCAAACAACAAGACCGTGGCTGGAGGTGAAGAGACCAGACATCAGCTTTGTTGGTCACAACTAAATCAAGGTCATCTCTGATGTGCAGTGCCATTCTGGCCCACACTACTTGCAATGAAGTGGCTGGCTGCTCACATTTTGGAAAGGACACCACCACAGACTATCCCAGTAGTCCCCCTGCTCAGCTGCTTGATAGCTTGGCTTCTCTCACACTTTGCAGAGGATGTGCCTCAACTCCACATATCCTCCATACTTGTTCAGAGATCAAACCATTACATTCACAGTCCTAGCCTAAGGGCATTTCACAGTCCAGGCTCTCTAGGACTGGCAAGTTGACTGACCAATCTCAAAGTTACCTCCTCCAGCATATTTGCTTAAAAGCACAGGTCACACTGAAATGTTGGACTTGTGATTGAATTCCCACCCCCAGAGTAACATAATAGAACACATGTTGATTGTCCTGAGAGGCTTTTAATCAGCTTCCTCAGCAGCACTTCCTCCTGGAACATTGTTCAAGGCTCACCCCCAACCCCCCCAACCCCTTACCAGCTTCCTGAGAGACCCAAGACATCACGGCAGTTAATGGTAAGTCCATCAGCACTGAACTGCTTAAGCCACCTTGCTACAGCAATGCTTGGCTCACAACCCACACAGAAGCACCTAACACTGCTTTGGATTTGCTGTATTCTCCAATACTGACATGGACATGGACGAACTTTTCTTCTGCAGTATTCCCAGCTCACCAGGAGACAAATGGCACAAGGAGACTGTGTCTTACCCAGCTAGAGATTGCTGCTCTGGCATGGTCCATTGCCTTCTAGAGGATTGCCCACCAACTTCAGCAAAGCCCTAGAAGTTCAGAACACAAGCCAAGTCAGGTTGTTCCCCTGCCACTACGTAAGACATCCAAGGTCAGTCACTGCCACTAGTGCAATGTTTGCCCATGAATTTTTGTATGCATGCTTCTATGTAAGTCACAATGTTGGTAAACCTACATCAACCTTAAAAGCAACCTAGAAGTTCACACATTCCTACTGCAAATGTAAATTCTGATAAACAAACTGACTCTATTGTGTATATAAATGGGGAATACAGTCTCAAACAGCTAATTTTAGCCAATAGTCTTATTAATGGTAGAGGCACCTCCACTTATGGAGTGCTGGCAAGGTGCACTTGCTTAACTGTGACAATGAATACAACATATCTAAGGTTCCTGGGGTTTGTCTCAATGACAGGATGGAGACAAAGGTCTGATTTGTAGCCAGAAGCAGCACAAACTCCTACTCTGCAAAAACACTTCTAATTGGAATGTCTCTTGTAGATGGCCTCCCTGAATAGCTGAGACTAACTCTCCAAAAGCATTTCAGTAACTTTTATGGTTTGGATTTTTCTAGACAGCAAATTTATGTGAAAAGTAAACTGGAACCCATTTTCTTCAACATTTCTTCCTGACAAGATGCTTGAAACAGCTTTGTAAGCTAGGAACTAGAGAGCTTGGGTTGGGGCAGGCATTTAGGTTGGGAGTATGCCACTTAAGTATGCCCTCAAGCAGCTGCTAGGAAATTTCTTTGAACTGGCTGTCAGGTGCACGTGGATCAGCTTTACACCTGGGAGTTCTGCAATATAAGCAGGCTCTATTTGGAGATCAAAGGTTAGTAGTGGCCATACACTCATTTCACCTTTTGTTTAGAGCAAGAGTACACAAAGATGAATTCCCCCTCTGCAGGTTAAGGAAGCTTTTTCCAAGTGACAACCTGACGCCCAGTCACTGACTCCCACCTAGCAGTCAGGGTACAATAGGGCAGGCATAAGGAGGGGGTCCTAAAAGGCAAACCAGCCAACCCAGGGGAAGAGTCAGTAAAGGATAAAGGGCCTGTGGACATCCCACCTGGCCGGGATGCTCCACAGCCTCCCCCCTAGCAGCTACCCCAGACCTCTCACAGCCCAACCCTTTTCCACCATCCCAGGGAGAGGCTGAGCATCACGGGGAAAGAGACCTTCCCTCCTTCCGCCGAGCAGCTCGGGAGGCGGCCAGCGACCCCGACCCCCTCAAACATAAGGCAAAGAGAAGAAAGGCAAAAAAAAAAAAAAGGGCAAATAAAAAAAAGAGGATAAGAGTAGCCTCCAGCGAGGGGCAGGGCGGCCCCGCTATCGCGGGCAGGGCCCGGCTGCTGGCCACCAGATAAGCAGGCCGATTGATAGGCCTCCCAGCGAGGACACGTCTTCCCTCGGCCCGGGCCTGCAGCTGCATCCCGAGCGTGGCGGGCGGCGGGGCTACAACCCCGCTGCTGGGCCCCACACACCTTCAAGGTTAGGCGGCCATGGCAGCCTCCGCCGCGGCCACGTGCGCGCCCGCCCACTGCCAACCGGGACTGGGGCTGCAGCTGCTGCAACGNCCCTCTCTCTTTCTCTCTCTCTCTCCCCCAGTGCAACCGCCGCCGCTCCTTCTCGCACACCCACCCCTCTGCTTACCCGCTGCTCACCTGCGGCCCCTCCGCTCGCCGCACCAGGACTCAAATGCTGCAAGGCGCGCCGCAGCGCCCTCGTACCTCCCCGCTCCGCGCCCCGCCCCCGCGGCCCCACAGCCAATCAGTGCCACCGTCTCTCCCCCAACACCGCCAACCCCGTCCTGCTCGTCCTCTGCGCGTCCTGTGGCCTTCCCGCCACTCGCCCAGGGGAGCTCGCCCGGCGTGCTTCCGCTCGTTTTTACGTGTCGGAGCTCGCTATGGAGGCTTCCGCGGCAGGAGGGTGACCTGCAGCCTGTGCACGGTGCCTGCAGAGCCCTGCCGAAGGGTTTGGGCCTGGGGGTGCGGTGCTAGGCCCTGCCTGGGGACGGCGGCGCGGCTTTGGCGCGCTTAGGTTTTAAGGGGAGCCTTGTTTGAATCACAGAATCGTTTAGGTTGGAAAAGACTTTTAAAATCATCGAGTCTGACCGTTAACCCAGCGCCACCAAGTCCCCCACTAACCCATGTTCCTCAGCACCACGTCTAGGTGTCCCCTCCAGGCATGGTGATTCCACCACTCCCCAGGGCAGCCTGGGCTAGGGCTTGGCAACCCTTTCTGGTAAGAAATCTTTCCTAATGTCCAACCTAAACCTCCCCTGGTACAACTTGAGGCCATTTCCTATTCTTCTATGGCTTGTTACTGGGGAGAAGTGACCAATCTCCACCTAGTTCCAACCTCCTTTCAGGTAGTTGTAGAGTGAGAAGGACTCTCAGCCTCCTTTTCTCCAGGCTAACCAACCCCAGCTCTCTCAGCTGCTCCTTACAAGGCTTGTGCTCTGGACCCTTCACCAGCTTTGTGCACACTCCTTGTGTGTCGGCAGGTGGCTGCTGCCCTACCCGAACTGCCCTTGCAGTGGGGAAGGAATATAAGGAAGGCATATCCATTTTAAATTCCCTGTGGATGCCCTTGGGATGGCAGAGAATCCACTTGCACAGTGGCATGTGTTTTACTTGGGTGGATGTGAGTTCCAACTTCCCCTAAGGGAAGGGCTGGAAGCAGGACAGCCACCTAGGTGTAGGGAAGTGAGTTTAACACCTTTCATGGGGCAAGTATGCTTTTACCACAGTTTGTGGTGGCCAAAAGAAGCAGCAGGTCATCATCATTATTCCCACCCTCTCAGCATTTTGAGGGAAGTGGTCAGGAAAAATATTTTCCTCCCTGGATGGTGCAAACCAGGTGCAAGACTCTCTGTGGCTTGGGAAATGCTCAGCATCTTCAGGTCCCAGCAAGTCATGCATGCCCAAGGCTACTTTCCTAGACCTGAAGGAGCAGAGGCACTCAGGGTATCTTTCCTTCATGTTGTGCTACCTGAGATTGCTATTTCATTTGCATGATGAGACATATGACAGGCCTTTATGGGACACAGCCCCAGAAGTGCATAAACACAAGAAGCACAGACTGTCTATGTCAGGCCATGGGTTACTTGTGGCTCACAGAGCACTTTCTGGGTAGCCTGGCTACCCAGGCTGTGCTGGTGAAAGGATCAGTTTTGTGACACCACAGGATTGCTCCAGCTCTGAATTAACCGGTCCTCAGCCCAGCTCTCTCCCTGGGGCAGGCAGAGTGATCCCATACTGTGGTGGGAGCTCCCTGGTGTGCAGAGCTCAGTGTCTAAAAGCCAGCAGGTACAGAGTGGTGAGGTTCTGTGTTGTTTCTAAGGAACTCACAGGAGAAGTGGAACACAGCAGCTTTTTGGTGAAACAAAGTTCTAGCACACATCTTCTTTCTGTAAGCTTCATAAGGTGAAGCAATGGGTAAGGAGGCAGCTCAGTGGGTTTAGAGTGAAAGTGGTAAATAAAATACTGGGGAGTATTTAGGGAATTAGGGAACCCATAAGAAATCCATGGCCTTGGCAAGTCTATCTCCAATTGTCAGTGTGATATCAGTTGACAGTTGCAGCTTGGATAGGCACCAGCTGGGGCTGCCAGAGGCTCTCTCTGCCATGGTCTCCTGAGGACTGGACTACCAAGGTTGTGATAGTTGCTTTCTTCCTTTCAGCTGATGGCTAATCTAATCAAGACCTCAGCTGCATGGACCCTGCAGAGCATTTCACCCTCCTTGGGCACCCACCAACATCTGCTGTCTCTGGAATTGTCCACAGTAGTGAGTGGGCTCTGGCTGTGGCTGAAGCCTCCTCTGCCTTGTCTGTCTGGGCTCCACTTACAGCATTAGACCTTCAGCTCAAAGCATTCCTCAAAGGCACCCCAGAGCCAGGGAATGCTTCAGGGTCTGGGTGTGCACATGTTCTGCAATGCTGTGCTTGTTTGTTCCTTGGTCATTAAAGAAATAAATTGGTAGGCCTGGATTATTGCCTCAAATCCTCTCCCAGGAATGAAGGATGGGAGCAGAAAGTTTGTAGTTTGGCAGAACACATGATTGCAAAGAGGATTATGTTGTGTGAAAAGCAATACATTCCTGCACTGGTAAAGGTGAGGATTAACTACATCTGAAACTTGATGTGGCTGTTGGGAGACAAACCTCCTGTAAAGTGGCTCTCAGGCAAGACGTGCTGCGGACTCACCAGCTCCGTTTGCCAGAGCAGGTTTGAGCCAGGCTCCAGTGCTGAGGCTCTCCCTTCTTCAGCTCCATCCATCACCATGTCTTGTGATGCTAGGTTGGATCCGTGGTTGGATCCTCCTATTGTTTCTTAATGCAATGATCTGGGTGCAGCTTGCTGCTCAGGGAAGTATAATCCAGGATAACAGTTCCAGCCCTGTCCTGGTTGTTAAGTTCCTCCTGGGCTCCCCCCCACCAAGCCTTCACCTTCTGGCAGTGCTGGTACTGGTGCATGCTGGCTGGGCATACCGTGCCAGAGCAGTGTTTCTGGGAGGAGGGATGCCTGCAGCAGAGCTCAGACTCAGGAGGTTCCCAGCAGCGAGGCTGAAATGCAAGCCAGGATAGGGGCAGTCTGATTTATTTCTCCCTGTGGCCTCCAGCTTTGTGTCTGCCTTCCAGCTAGCACAGGAGGTACTGTGTGCCCTGCTGTGCCAGCCCCCACCTGCCCTGACAGATACTTGCTGCAGGTGTTTTCTGTTCCCTCTCACAGTATGTCTGACAGTATGCTGAGCTCTTCATCATTTCTACACCTGCTAGGAAAAAAGAGAAGCTGACATTCTAGAAACTCAGTTATTTTTGCACCACAGTCAGCACTGGCAGTGAAGTAGCTTAAAATGAGAGTTCTTTGAATGAGACATGGTACCCGAGAGCAGCTGAGTGCCCTTTACCTTGTGTTAGCTGTGGCTGGGGAGTGGGACTTGGCTGGCTACCAGCCCTCAGTGACTGGTGCTACCTCCCTTGGGCCTGGTACCTGCATTCTTTGCAAAGTGGTGCCTGTAGTGCAGGTGATGCTGAGCCCAAGTCCCAGGCTGCCCAGCTTTGCCAAAAGTTTTTGCAAGAAGCAGAGTCAAAGTTAGGTAGTGGCCAAAGAGGGAAGAGGTGTAGGACTGGTGACTGCTGCCTTCTGATCCCTCATCCCAGCAAGATGGATGATCTCTGTGTTGATGATTTAGTCAAGAGCCATTGCCATCCACCTGGAGATCTCTGGCTGGTTCTCAAAGACCAGGAGTATTTAAACTCTGAAGCTAGCTGCAGCAGACTATTGCTTGAGCCCTGTTGTGCCACACCATAGGTTTCTGCAGCTTGCACCAAGGTCATGATTGCTTCTGCCTGCTCTGCTCCCTGCCTGGCCCAGCTCCTGACTGCAGTTCAGTGCTGGAGCCTCTGTGCTCATCCTGACACCTTGCTTTAGCCTTGCTTCCATCAGGGCTACACTTCCTCCTCTTGCAGCTTGGCCCTGGTAGTTTAGGATATGTTTGTCTCTGTTTCCTCTGAACTCCTGGGGGTCTTGTGAGTCCCCTGACTCAAACTCATATGACTCTCCAATCCTTTATGTAATATTCCATAACATGACAGTGTTCCTCCTGCAGAACCATGAGACCAAAATATGGGAAGCAAAATAGACTTTCACTTCAGTTTTGCAGCTTGGCTGAACCTTGTGTGACTAGCTATCCTACCCCCACTTTGAGAGGGCAGTTAAAAAGCAGAAGGAAAACAAGAGCCACCGAGATAAGCTGGAAAGGATGCCCTGTGCTTTGCAAGCAGCTTATCAAAAACAACATTGGGAGGTGACTTGAGCACTTTTATGGCAAGAAAAACTGGGACTAACATGTCCCTTCAATCTGGAAGGGATGGAAAAGCCAAGTACTGAACCATGGTGCCAAGTCAGATGTGCTACAGCTATATGCACACTGCTGGCCTGGGACCAAGGGGTGGGAGATGCAATGGCCCACAAGGTGGGAGGTAGTCAAAGGGCTCTTCTGGCCTCTGTACTCTGCAAAACAGAAGCTGTGAGGCACCCCAGGAGTCCCAGGGTGCAGGGCCAGGCAGACAACAGGCACTTGGGGATAAAAGAAAGACTTTTTTACTCTTGTGCTCTGTGTGGCAGCCACCTCCTCTGCATTACAGCCACTCGAAGAAGTGGCAGTTCCTGCCTTCCTGGAAGCAGATTTGAGCAACACATTGGCTGTGCTCCCTGCTCAACTCATGGGCTGCACTGTGGTGCAATCAGGGATTGATTGTATGTCCCAGAAGGTAGCTGGGAAATCCAGGTTTTTGCAACCTCAGAATCATGCTGCAACCCTGCTCCATATTGGAGCTGGCAGGCATGGCTCCTGGGTGAGCCTGCCCTCTCTGCTGCCATTTCCCCCAGCCAGCAGTGCAAGAATTTCACAGCACTGTGAGTATCCTCATCCTCTAAAAGACCTTGTGGTTTTGGCTTTTACTGCTGATTGCCCTGAATTGAAAGAGGGGTGAGCTAGTTGGATCTGACCAGGAAAAGCCACCATTCTGCCTTGGCAGAGGTCACCCCATCCTCCTAACTTCTAGCAATTTGGATACACATAGACATGCTTGGGAGCTCTAGTTCTTCAGCCACAGCCCTAGCATGTGCTGCAGTGCAGCGTGAGGATGGAGAGGGATTCCAGTTGGCACTGGCATGTGGGAGAAGATCTGCTGCCTCTTCTCCTGTAGCAAAGATCCTGTGGAGGAGGCAAGGGGTGGGCCACGTGCAGCCACGAAAATGTGCTTAAGGGAGTGGAAATGCAGCAGGTAATGCTGAGACCTGGCAACAGCTCCATCTTCCCATCAAAATAACATCCATCTTTGCATCCTTCCCGAGGGAGCACTTGAGTTTGTCCTGGATCCACATTGTCCATAGGTGGCCTGGTGCTCCTTCCTGTCAGCTGGAGAAGAGCCAGAAAGCGTGGAGTACCTAGGGGAGAGATGTGGGACTGCAGGTGGTGCCCTCCCTCATGCTTATGAATGTGCAGACATGGGGTACCCCACAGACCACCTCCTCAGAGAGACTTCTGGAGTTTTTTTACCTCTCTGTAGGGAAGAGGCTCATCTCTTCCTATCTCTCCTGCCACAGAAACCACACAAGGAAGGAAGTGGTCGTGATAGTGCTCATTACCATTGGCCTGCTTGCCAGGGGCAATGCACAGAGGCCCAGTAGAGAGGCTAACACTTGCACACTGCCTCAGTGGGGTTAAAAGAGGCTGGCTCATTCAATAGGGCTTCCTTATGTGCAAAGATTGGGTTTTGCTGGAATTTTAACACTAAAAGTCCTGGTGACCCATCTGTGCTCCTTGCATGACCTGCACAGGCCAACAGGTAGGAGGGTGGGAAGTTATCCCTGCTTTACCTACCCCTGCTCAGAGGATGCAGGGAGATGAGGCAATCAGCTAAGAGCAAGGCCTTAGTGTTGCTTCCTGCCCATCAGTTATGCCTTCTGGCATGATTCTGGCCCTTCCCAAGTGCAGCCAAGCAGGAGAGCAGCAGCACAAGGACAAAGACAAATCCTAGGCATGTGCAGGGCTGATATCACTGCAGCTAACAGACGTGGTGTGCGGGCAGCCCCGGGTGCGCAGCCGGGGACGGTGGAGATCTAGCAGAAGCTGTTGCTGACCTGGAGCTTTAGTGGTGCAGGGTCAGCCCAGCAAAGCTCCTGCTATCTCAGCAGCTGCACCCTGGGACTGCACCACTTGTCGTTCCTCTGATAGCAGTTCTGCCCAGTGAGCCTGTCTGCTTTTATCTGGTGGTCAGGGCAGCTGTCGTTGCAGCAGGGGGGCTGAGGGGTTGGGGGCCTGGGTGAGCATACAAACAAGCTCAGGATGTGAGCACAATAGCCAAGGATAGGCCTTTGAAAAGCAGGGGGATGCAGTGCAGCCACCCTGGGGCACATCAAAGGTCCATCTTCCTCTACACTGGCAAAAAAGTCCATGTGTTTCATAGCTACCCTTGAACCTTGCCCCAGCATTGTGTTGGCACAGGTGGTAGAAGGTTTGAGCAGTGGGAAGAGGAAAGGGAAAAGATGGCAGCAGGGAGAGGATTGAAGCAGGAGCTGGGACACAGCTCTGAGGTTCTCTACCTCCAGATCATGCTGCTTGCTGATCTGTATCTAGAGTGCAGCACAGAGCCCTTCTCTTTTCTCCTTCAGTGCACCTCCAGGCAGGCATTTCAGGTCATTTTTGCACAGTGCTTTGTGTGCAATTTTGCAACCACTTTTCTTGAATCAGCCATTGCCACAGCTGGGGTGTTCGGGTTTTCCCCTTCCAGATTTGGTGGTTTCACTCCTAGAAAGCCAAGGATGCCATCCATGTTTTGTGGTGTTTGACTCAAGAAGCCCATGTAACCAGAATGGAAATAACTGTTACCTAATAGCCCTGGTAAGCTGGAGCTCGGAGCAATGCCTGGATGGAGCAATGAAAGGACATGAAGATATGGTGAGAGTGGTCTGCTTTGTATGCTAGGCATGTGCAGGCCCTGTGAGGTCCTGCAGTACCTGCTGTACCTCTCTAGCAGGACTGGTCCTCAAGAGTCACTCTCTGCTGACTCTCTGCTCCCAGAAGGGCCTGGGAAGGGGGCTGGAAAGTCCAGGAAAGTTTTGCTTCTGATTTGCTCTGCGGTGCGTGCACATGCTGCTGCCTTTGGATAAAGGACAGCCCAAGCCTGCTTGGTGGGAACCACCCTCTGTGATAAGGGCACATGTTGACTCAGGAGATTAGACCTGCTCACCACTTTATGGTTTTATAAAGTGCATTTATTGGCAAAAGAGCAGCTCAAAGGACAAAGGGAATAAAAGACATAAAGAAGCAGCTAGCATCCTCTGCAGCACTGCAGGGAAAATTTTTCCCCAAGAGGGTTCTGGGCTTGGGAAGGGACTGTACCCTGCAGGCTCTGGCCCCAGGTTCCCAGGAGTATAGGCTGAGCAGCAACCTCTGTGGGTTTTTGATTGCAGGGCTCTCCTGGCCTAGATGACTTTTCAGCTTTGGAAACTATTGTCAGGGTAATTAAACACTCACAGGCAGGTGCTGGAGCGTTTGCAAGGCTTTGTCTTGTCACCTGCTGCAAATGCCTTGTTTTAAAGTGGATTAATCTCTCACAGGAATATCAGAAAGCAAAGAGATGGCTTTAATTGGAGTGGGATTAGCACAGCCAGGCTGAGCAGGGAGAGCAGATGCTTTCTCCCTACCTGCTAATTGCCCCTTATCGGCGCTGGCAGCGGCTGCCTGAGTGCCAGCTTTGTGCCACAGGGCCCAGGAGATGCCATGTGCCTTCTAGGTTTATTTAGAATGGAGAGTGGGGCTCAAAACAGGGAAGCTTGGTCCAGCCCCAGCAGTCAGGAGACTGGGAATGCTTTGGGCACTTAATTGTCTGGCACAGCCCTGAGGGGCTCATGCCTTTTCTTTGGTATGTTGTGTGGTCCTACGAGCTGCTTATGCTGCCCTTGTTGCCCATACAGAAGTAGCTCTGCAGCGTTTAACATCCTGCTTTGCAGCCACTGCTGAGCTTTTTGGGCTGGAAGTTAGTTTAAAGAAAACAGAAGTTTTATATCAACCTGCACCTCAGGAAGTTTTTCATCATCCTCATATCATCATTGGCGATTCAGACCTTAGATCAGTCCAACAGTTTAATTCCCTAGGCAGCCTCATCTCCTCAGATAGTAAGATTGACAGAGAGATAGACAATAGGCTAGCAAAGGCATAGAGTGCTTTGGGAAAACTCTGTACAAGAGTCTGGTGAAATAAACACTTGAAGAAAAGTCCAAAGCTCAGTGTTTCTAGAGCCATTGTGCTCTCTACTCTTTTCTATGGTTCCCAAGCATGGCTCATCTATCACCACCACCTACGACTCTTGGAGCGCTTCCAGCAG
>VWZO01000952.1:107454-127852 GCA_013396975.1 Bucco capensis | reverse complement strand
GAAGCCTGGCCATGATGGTGATGATGTGTAGTCCCAAGGGCTGAGCCGAAATTCACAGGCTCTAGTTTGCAGGCAACTCCTGTCCCCAGGGAACAGTCCAGCAGCAGGAACATTCGGTTTAAATCTGAGACAAGGGATCGTTTCCCCTGGTCATGTGAAACAGGTCAGCTCCTCAAGGGCAAATCCCCTGGGAGGTATGTGCCTGGAGAATGGTTATGACTCTCTCAGCGCTTGGAAAAAAGAGATAAACAGCCCTGCTTCATGTGCCCTGCCACAGCCTCCTGCCCCGGGCAGGCACGGTCCCCTTGTGCTCACTTCCAAGGGATGAGGTGCCAAAGGCAAAGGTCCATGGTGGGATATGTGGAGACAAAACCTTGCCTGCCCCTGCCTGTTTCAGCAGGCATCCTTTGGGCTGTTCACTTGGCAGGGCTAGGCCCCTGCTCAGTAGAAAAATACTCACTTTACCCTACTGGGGAAAAAAAAAAGTCAGTTTGTATTTTTGTGTCAAAAGTTGAAGTCTTTGCAGCTAAAGAAAGTCTCTGGTCAAGCCAATGGAAACAACCCGTCCTCCCTTCCCTGCTTCCTCAGTGAAGAGTGAGTTTGTATCTCTTCATACCTCCTGACTTTTAGTCATCCTTGCCTTGTAAAGAACTGGTCAGCAGGGTCTGTTTCTAGCACCAGGCTCTCCTTTAGCTCTGCTTGGCTCAGTCTGCCTGCCAAAACTGCCCCAGGGGCTGCTTGTGCCCACTGTGCTAGTGTAGGCACCACTCCCCCCAAGCTGGATGCAGTTGTTTTGCTGGGTGCAATTAACCCTCTTTGGAGAAAGCACCTTGCTTTGCCTGTGCATGTCCCAGTGGCTCTTACAGCTTCCTGTATTTGGAGGTTTTATTTATTACTCTGTGATGCAAAGGGGCAAAGGGGAACGTGGCAATGTGAACTTCTCCAGAGGAACTGCTGCTGCTCCAGCATTCCCTCCTCTCCTTCTCCCCATTGGAGCTTTGTCCATTTGCTTTATCCCTTAGCAGGGACTTGAGGGAAGAAGTGAGACCCAGCAGAGAGTCTTGGCCAGGACTGAGTGTTGCTTTCTTATTGATGAGCAAGAGCCTCTCTGAGCACCTCTGTAGGGTGCTTTGGGTGGACACCAGCCAGGTGGACAAAACCACATGCAGCCACTCATCTATGGCTCAAGTATGGGCACACACATGTACATCCACAGGTATGCCCCTACCCACACACGCCCCTGCCATGGGCACCTACATGTGTGCCCACACCACTGTGGTCACGTCTGCTGCCTCCTGCCCCTCTGCCTGTTGCCTGCCAAAGCAAGAGGGAGCAGACAGTGGGGCGGGAGCACTTGCTCAGCATCCTGGCATGGATCTGGCAGTGGTGGAGGTGACAGGAGCAGAAAGAAGAATGTTTTTCTTGGTTCCCATTGAGCTGTACTCAGGATGCTTTCCCCCTCCTACGTGTGATGGGAGGCAGCATCACCCAGGGCCAGTCTTGACCTGCTGAAGAAGACCCAGTGGGGGCTGAGGGCTTTTCTACCATAAGTGAGGCTGACTCATGGCCATTGTGGGTGTTCCTGTGGAGTGGCTGAGGCTAGTGGGTGGATGCTGTGGAGCTGTGAGGGCTCAGGACCATCAGAGGAGCAGCACCTCCCTTCCACAAACATGCCATCTTTGCTGGCTCTCTGGGAAAATATTTGTCTGTCTGAGGCAGGGCTTTTTAAAAGCTTCAGCATTTTCACCTGCAAACTTCTTGGAGGAGACAGACAAGTATAAAAATAAACCTCCCAACTAAAACAAACACCTTCAACCCACACCAAATGTTTTTTTACCTCATCATTCCCAAAAAGCAAACAGCAGCAGGGACACGCAGTATTTTAGGTGGCCGGGGCAGAAAAAATCCCCTCTGTTTTTCAAACAAGGTGCCTTTTCATTCCGAGGTTGGCAGCAGCTCTAAGAAATTGTTGGTGTTTCACCAGGATGCCCACTGCAAATGCAGCTGTGGCCTTAGAGCAGCCACACACTTCTTTGCTTTGGAAGTTTTGGAGTGGGGAGGAAGCAGCACCCGAGGCTGTTGACTGAGCTGTTTCCTCAGGATCCCCCACCACGGCTTGGGGACTGCCAGCTGTTTGTTTGTTTGTCCCCTTTGAAGAAGTCAAAGTCCTGGCCACAGCAAGCCCCGTAGCTTGGGCTCTTCCTCCCTGGCCAAGTGCAGCCCCAGCAGACGTGGGGCTGCTGGGAGGAAAAGCAAACAGCAGCCAGAGCTGTTATCAGGTGCCCCATCTGCGAGGCTCTGTTCAAAAGGGAGAAGGTTGGAGCCATCAAAGCTGTTCCCATGGCCTCAGTCCAGATGGGAGAAGGGTTTCATCCAGCTTCTGTTGGGCTTCTTCCTGCTCACAGTGGACTCCCCTTCCTCCCACGCCAAGGACCAGCCCCACCATCATTCTCCTCTAGTTGGGAGACAGACCACTGGAGCGACAGTAATGGGGTGCTGGGCACTGTGAGGGGCAACACCCTGCCTGGATATCCCCTTTGGTCACCTTTGGGACTGGGGGGACCCTAGTACAGGAGCAACAGGGCCAGTCCCCTGGGAGCACTGCTTTGGAAGTATGACTGAGGCTATGGCTCAGGTGATAAGCAATCCTGTAAGGACAAGCTGTTCCACTCTTGAGGAGTCACCCATCCCTGCTCACTGCAATGATATGCACTATATAAGATCCCATATAGTATATAAAGTCATATATGTACTTATAGATGTGTGTGTGCATGTTCTGTAAGGCTTTTCCATGACCATACATGTGGTTGAACAATCCCAGCAGTTTTGGGAAGAAGCATTTTGCTGACATGAATTGCAGAGCTGGGCCATAGGTTCCCTGAGGGAGGGTCACCTCTTTGGGTGCTCTGGGACTGACACAGTGACATCCCTGGGTTGTGCCAACATGCCACTTGTCTCTCCAGTTTGGCCCTGCAGCATGGCAGCCTGGTCAAGGTGGCAGCATCTACAGTGGCAGCCAGACCTGCCCAGGGCAGGGCAGGAGGGGCCCTGGGAGTGTCACCAGGGCTATGGGCAGGACCTGGCCTCATACCTGCAGATGGGCAGAGTTTCTGGGAGCCAGGGCTGGTGGGGAGCAGGGGACAGGGGAGATTTTACTCATGGACTTTCTGCACCACCTCTGCCTCCTGAGAGGGTGAGGGAGGAGATGGTGAGACATCTGAGGGCTTGCTTTTCTGAGAAGCTGAGTGGTGTGGTTGATAGGNTTATAAGATAGAAGGGGAGAGACTTTTTAAGTGGTCAGACTGTGATAGGACAAGGGGGAACGGTTATAAGCTGAAGGAGGGGAAATTTAGATTGGAGATTATGAGGAAGTTCTTTACCTGGAGAGTGGTTAGGCACTGGCACAGGTTGCCCAGAGAGGTTGTGGCTGCTCCATCCCTGGCAGTGTTCAAGGCCAGGCTGGATGCAGCCCTGGGTGACCTGGGCTAGTGATTGGCATCCCTGCTCAGTGTGGGGAGGTTGGGACTAGATGATCTTTAGGGTCCCTTCCAACCTGCCCATTCTAGGATTCTATGATTCTCTAGTTAGTAAAAATCCCTTGAGTCCTGCCTGAGGTGGATGGGATTTGTGGCACAGCCCTCACTGGAGGTGACACCTTCAGCATGCTGCATGTCTCTAGTCTCACCCTGCCATTGCCAACTCGTGGTCACTCCACTGGTGTGTCCCATCACCCTTGGCTGAACAGGGGCTCGGAGTTGATGTCTCCAGCAGGAGCAATCCTTACCCCTTTGTGCTGGGAGAGTGGCATCTTCCCACCCAGGGGTCTTAATCCATTTTACAGATGGGGAAACTGAGGCACAGTGGAGTCCTTGGCTGTGCCTCACAGGGAGCCTGTGATTTGGTTTGCAGGGCACTGTGAGGTGTTTTCCAGTGGCAGAGAGACCACTCTCCACTAGGAAGGGGAGGATTTGAGGGGGGTTATTGCTTTGCCAGGGGGTCTACACCTTGTGTCACTGCAGCTGTGCTCTTGGGAAACCCATGGAGCCTTCTCCTGCCCAGAGAAGGGGACCCACGGGGGTCTAATGTGTCTCATCCCTACAGGACAGAGGTCCCTCCTTGCTTGCTGCTCCCTCCTGGCCATATCTCCTGGGGCCAGCAGCTCCCACCCCAGCAGCTGCCTCCTGGGGCAATCGGTGGGGAGCACACAGGCCTTATCTGCAGCCAGCTGCAGGCAGGGTCCCTGCCATCCCTATCAGCAGGGTGGCTCCACTCCTGGAACAGACAGGAGCCAGCCCCATCCCTGCTGTGCTGGACTCAGGGCTGGGGTTATGGACACAGTCCCAGGCTGAGTGCTGCAGGGGAATGCTCAAGGGGCCCAGGACACCCCTCTCCAGTCAGGTGGCAAGCATGCTGCTGCCAGATTTGCAGGGGTTCTGCTGAGGCTGTCGTGCTGAGCACTGTGTGGCAGGATGTGTGAAGGTGGATGGTGGCAGCAGCCTTGTGTGACCAATAGCAGGATCTGACCCCCTCAGCCACTTCCACCAAACGCTCAGCAGTGGTTTCTTCACTGAGGTGAAGCTTGCAAGGGCCACTGGGAGACTAGACAGGGCCAACACCTTGGGAAAAGCTTTCTTGCCCCTTTCACAAGTCTGGTTGGCCTCTATGTTTTGGTTCTCTTAAGTCATGCCCACCCTCCAACTTCCAGTGGCTTGGCAGGGTGCTGCTGGGACACTGGCAGGGTGGGGATGCTGCCTCTCCCCTAAACCCCTGGGGGTCAGGGGTACCAGCACCCTCTGTGATCATGCAGAGCACAGACATCCCTAAAGGTGGATGCCAAGCACCCATTCATTGCTCTCAGGGTGCTGGTCCTGCTTGGCACCAGGACTAGGCAGAGCAAGGGATGTCCCTTAGAAGAAGGAGCATCCTGGCCACTCCATCCTGCTGAGCAGGGTCCATCCCTCTGTGTCCTGGAACAGCAGTGACCACAGAACACCAAAAGTATGAGGTGAAGATGTTTCTTGTCTGCTTGTGCAGCTGGACTACAGCCTGAGCTAGGTGCAATGTTCATGCTCCTCAGCATCCTTGCTGTCCATCATTGATGGTCCCAGGGTCTGGATAAGAAAGGATAGTGTGGGGAGAAACACTCTTTGGCCTCCTACCAGGACTTTGAACAAGGATTTTCTTTACCTCACATATCCTGGCCATGGGGAATCTGGTGATGGTTGGTGGGGAGCCCACTATGCCTGCTGAGGGGATTGGCCCCTCCAGCTGTAACCACAGGGAATTACAGACAGATGGGAAACTGTCTAAAACTCCATGCAAATATTTGCATTCTGAGCACTTTTCCAAGTACTAGGGAATGCTGACAAAGCAGCAGCGTGGGTGAGAGGGTCTGCTGGGCTTTTTTGGGGGGGAAGGGGGGCAGGTTTTCAATGGCACAACAGTTTTGTTTAACATTAAAAAGCTAACCAAGCAAATGGAGAGATCTGCCAGAGCTCTGCTGCTGCCTCTGCCAGCTCCTTGGGGCAAAAAAGCCACTCAGTGAGGAGGGGGCCAGGAGCCACCACAGTGGCTGTGTGCATCCCATCTTGATGCTCCAGTTTCTTTCTCTGCTGAAGGGGTTTTTGGCAGGAAAGGAGCTCCCTGTGCTTGGTGCTGCACTGTCCCAGAGCATCCTGGGGGTCTGGGGCTGAGGTTGAGCTGGTGGGGCTTGCCTCAAGCTTTGCACAGCTCCCCCTCTATCCTGCCTGTGCCAGGGGATGCTCACCTGCTGTTGGCTCTTGCCANAAGCTGCTCTAGTTGGGGATGTCCCTGGCCACTGCAGGGGGGTTGGACTAGATGAGCTCCAGAGGTCCCTTCCAACCCAAACCATTCTAGGATTCTATGATTATCCTGCCAGATTTCAGCTGTGGTAGCAGCCTGTGTGGAGAATGGTGACTGGGGGAGAAGGGTGGACATACCTGCTCCTGATGGCCACACGACATCCATCCAATCCTAACAACAAGGAGAGAAAGGAGATAAGTTGAGGGGACCCTGAACTACTCCATCCAGCTGCATTTCCCCTCTGCACACCCATCTCTGCCAGCTCCTGGGGCAGGTTGGAGCAAGCAGGAGGCAGATGCAGCAGATGCTACAGGAGCTGAGGTATTTCTCCAGCTGCAGGCAATGCTGGTGAAACTGGTGCAGCACTGGGGTGCTGAGCAGGGGAGTCTCCATGCACACTGTGGGGCCAGGACCAGCCTTGGGGTGCTCAGCCCCAGGAGCTGCTGAAGCTGGGTGATTGTGGGGAAGAGGATGATCAAGGCCATTTGAGCTGATGCCTGCTCTAGCATCTCAGCACTGGTGTAAAACAGCAGGTCTGCTGCCCTGTGTTCCTGGGATGGGGCTCAGCCTGTGAGTATGGAGCAACTTGCAGCAAGGAGTTGAGACAACTCAGGCAGATGAAGGTGCTGAGATGAAGGAGGACACAAATCTTCATGGTGGGCTGGGTGGCTGTAGTGCTATGGCCCTGCAGGATATATGGCATCCTGCTCCAATGGTAGCCACAGGTTAATCCTAGTTCCATTCCCATGGCAACTGCAGCACCCCCCCAGATTTCTTCCCTTTGCCCATTCCTGTGACAACTGCAGTATCCTGCTCCCATGGCAGGGTGCAGGGGTGCTGGTGCCACTCTGGCTTCAGCAGGAGTCCACTGCCAGAGAGGTAAAGCACGGCAGCTTGAAGGTTCCTGAGCACCAAGGACAAACCAACAAGTCATTTTCCTCGGGGTGCTTGGAGGACACCCAGGAGCTACAGGCACTCGTGTAACCCATGATGATGCTGACCTACCTAGGACAAGGATACACTGCTCTCCATGCTTAACATCCTAGCTCTCCAGCTGGTGTGTGCCTGCCAGGCTGCTGCCCTCCTCCCCAGCTCTGGGATGCTGAGCCAGGGTGCTGGGTGTTGGGCTGGCCCTGCCCTCTAGCGTTATGGTTGCTGAGCCACTGCACACTCCTCACATGGCCTGCAGAGCTGTGCAGGCTCTGGCACACCTCCCACAGCCCCACAGCATCACCTCCCACCCAGCCACCACTGCTGAGGAGACACAAGGATGGGTCCATGGCACCACAAGCTCAGGGCTCTGTACTGGAGCCTGGACTGTTTAATACTTGTATAAACAATATGGACAGCAGCACTGAGTGCACCAGCAGCAAGTGTGCAGATGACACCAAGCTATGGGGTGCTTATCCAAGTTGGAGGGGCAGGATGTCATCCAGAAGGACCTGGACAAGCTGGAGAGGTGGGCCCAGGGGAACCTCAGGAGCTTCAACAAGACCAAGTGCAGGGTCCTGCACCTGGGTCAGAACAATGCCCACTATCAATCCAGGCTGGGGGATGAGATGATGGAGAGCAGCCCTGCAGAAAAGGCCTTGGGGTGCTGGTGGCTGAGAAGCTGGCCATGAGCAAACAGTGCACGCTGGCAGCCCAGAAGCACAATGGCATCCTGGGCTGCAGCAAGAGAAGCGTGGCCAGCAGAGCCAGAGAGGTGATTCTGCCACTGCACTCTGCTCTGCTCACACCTCCTCTGCAATACTGGGTCCAGTTCTGGAGCCCTCAACACAGAAAGGACATGGAGCTGATGGAGCAGGTGCAGAGGAGGCCACGAGAATGCTCAGGGGCTGGAACACCTCTGCTCTGAGGACAGGCTGAGGGAGCTGGGATTGTTCAGCCTGGAGAAGAGAAGGCTTCAGGGGGCCCTACTAGTGACCTTCCAGTCCTTAACGGGAACTTCCAAGAAGGCTGCAGAGGGCCTGTTTGCAAAGGCCTGCAGGGAAAGGACAAGGGGCAATGGAGAAGAGTAGATTTAGACTTGATATTAGAAAGAAGTTCCTCCCCACGAGGGTGGTGGAACACTGGCACAGGTTGCTCAGGGAGGTGGTTGAGTTCCCATCCCTGGAGGCATTGCAGGTGAGGCTTGCCAGGGCTCTAGGCAAGCTGATCTAGTTGGGGATGTCCCTGGCCACTGCAGGGGGGTTGGACTAGATGAGGTCCAGAGGTCCCTTCCAACCCCAACCATTCCAGGATTCTCTGATTCTGTGATCTGCAGGCTGCCCGAGAGGATGTGCAGGCTGTGTCAGCCCAGCACAGGTTCCCCACGCTTTGGGGACGCGCAGGCGCCAGTAAAAGCCACCCGCCCAGGCCCCTGGGGTCGATAACCTGGCGGCCGAGGTGCTGAGCCTGGGGACATGGCAGCAGCAGCCGAGGGAGGGAGCTCTGGAGCCAGCTGGTTAAACGGGAACAAGGCGCGGTGGCCTCCGTGCAGTCCCTGCCCTGGGGACTCTGACCCCGTGGGCTGGCGAGAGGAGCTGAAGCAGGCGGTGCTGAGCAGCTCCACAGGCGCCTGGACAGAGCTGGGCAGGAGCAGAACAGGATGGAGCCCACCATAGAGCTGGCAGAGGACCCCAGGTGGGTGCTGGGGACCCCCGTGCTGCTTTGCAGCCTGGCAAATGCAACTTTTCAGAGCAGACTTTTGGGTTATTCCCTCTGTAAAGGAATGGAGGCTCTTGGGGATGAGGAGCTAGGGAGGGGACTCTGAGGACCCAGTGGGGCTGGGTGTCCCCATGCCCCTGCCATCCTGTGCACCACTGCCCTTCTTCTCCACAGGTTCTCCCGCCCGTTGGTGGAGATGCTGATCAGGAACTTCAGCGTGCCAGCAGCCTGCTTCTCCCTGCCACCCACCTCCCAGCATCTGCTGCAGCGTAGGTGGGGGGAACCCTCCTCTTGTCACTGGCAGGAGCAGGACAAAGATGAGGGAGGGTAGCCAAGATAGGTGCAGGCAGGGAGCAGCCCCCAGGAAAGGGGGAGGCAGCAAGGAGCTGCTGGGGTCTCAGCCTCCCACCCCATGTCCTTGCTTGTAGGGATTGGGGTGGCCCAGAGAGGACCAGCATTGGGGCAGGTGACATGGGACATGGGACATGGGCAGAAGCATAAGCTCTGGCATGGCTCAATGTGCTGAGGATGCGGCAAGAGGCTTCCCAAATCTGTGGAGTGATGGGCGGGGTAGCAGGTCCCTGCTGTGGTGGCCACAGGGGAGAAAGGAGGAGATGAAGCTGGCTTCTCACCTGTCTCTGACAGAGCTGGACATGGCCCAACTCGCCATCATGGCTCTTGCCACTATCATGACACTGCTGTCAGTCGTGATCTTTGTGGAAGAGGCTCTCTACCTCAACCGCAAGATCCGCTGCCCCATCAAGATGAAGACCCTTTGCTGGAGCAGCTCAGCCCCCACGGTGAGCTGGGCTGTGGGGTGGTCAGGGGCATCATCCTGGGGGGCCAGGGGCAGGGAGCAGCAGTGTGCCAAGCTTGCATCTCCCCCAGGTTGTGTCCGTGGTCAGCTGCTTTGGCCTGTGGATCCCACGCTCCATGATGGTGGTGGAGATGGCTACCACAGCGTGAGTAGTACCTACCCTGGGGCAGGAGCACTGGGGAGCCCACAGCACTTGACCTGCCTTTCACCTCCTCCTCCTCCCCAGGTACTTTTCCATCTGCTTCTACCTTCTGATGCTGGTCATGGTGGAGGGCTTTGGGGGTAAGGAGGCAGTGCTGAGCACCCTGAAGGATGTGCCTATGGTGGTCAGCACTGGGCCCTGCTGCTGCTGCTGCCCCTGCCTGCCCCGGATCACCATGAGCAGGTGTGGATAACCCCTTGTCCCTGGGGAGGGCTTTTGGCCCCTTCTGCTGGGGTGGAAGATAAGACCCTGAGCAGGGGCTTGGGGACCTCAAGGTGCTCTTGGACTTCCTTGCTGTGCCAGGAGAAAGCTTCAACTGATGATGCTGGGGACTTTCCAGTATGCCTTCTGCAGGGTGGTTGCTGTCTTCCTGGGGCTGGTCCTGGCTGCCGATGGGAACTATAACCCTGCTGATGTGAGTGCCAGGGCACGGGGATGTCCTGGATGGGAAGCCTCCACCAACCCTTGCCTTGCTTTGTCAGCTCAGGCATGTTTTCTGTGTGTCCCCTACCAGATCTCAGCAGAGAGTGTGGCCCTCTGGATCAACACTCTGGTTGGTGTTTCCACTATCTTTGGGATGTGGGCCCTGGGCATCCTCTTCCGTCAGGCGCGGCTGCACCTCAATGAGCAGAACATCAAGGCCAAATTCTTCTGCTTCCAGGTGAACCCCTGTCCTGCCTGGCTTCCCTCTAGTTGATGGGCTCCTTTGGCACAAACAGGATGGGGCGGTGTGGGGAAGATGGCAGGGCAGGAGCTGCTGCTGGATGAGAGCCAGGTCTGGTTGTGGGAGAGCAGGGAAGGCAAGGGGCAGGAGCCTGGCAGTGCCACAGCCCTCACCACTTCAGGTGTTGGTGGTTACAGATCCTCCTCGTGCTGACGGCACTGCAGCCTGCCATCTTCAGCATCCTGGCCAACAACGGTGACATTGCCTGCTCACCACCCTTCTCCTCCAAGGCCAGGTCACAGCGTAAGGCAGGAGACAGGGGACGGGGGACATGTGCTCCCAGCCGAGCCTCTCGTTGCATGGCAGAGCAGGGGGAATGGGCATGATGGGTGAAGATGGCTTCCAATGAGCCTTTTCTTTCAGAGATGAACATGCAGCTGCTGATCCCACAAACCTTCATGCTGGCAGTGGTGACACGCATTTACTACCGCAAGCAGGATGACACTCCAGGATACCAGCCCACTGGCTTCATGCCCACAGACACTGATGTCAAGGCATGAGCAGCAGGCAGCAGGTGGGGAGCCAAGGGGCTGCTCTGCCCCATACAACTATCTCCTCCTCTGGCCCTGGGGAGCTGTCAGCAGCAGGAGGAAAGGGCATCTTGGCATCATGTGAAAAGGTCTGAAACCTCAAAGCCACATGCCAAAGGGATTTGTGAAGCCACCTCCAGCCTGAGGGGGCTCATCTGGCACTGAATAAAGATATATTTGTACTTGTGTGGGTTACTGGGCTCAGACCGTCTCCTACCTGGGCTGAGTGGGAGATGACTTCACACAGGAGAAGGAAGATGGAGCCCAGACCTGCACAGCTATGGCACAGGGCTGTCATGGGGTGCCCAACACCTAGCTGTGCCACTGACTTCTGGGTGCTGCTGGCTGGAGTCTGATGGCCAAGGCAGGCAGAAGCATTTTCTCCTGAGACCTCTGGATGGGTCTAGCCCATCCCTGAGGCATGTCCTTCAGAGCAGTGGCTGCTCCTGAGAGCATAGTTGGAGTATACACACCTGTCAGCCTGGAGCCAGGCAAAGGAGAGTCTTGAAGCACCTTCAGAACACAGGCAATTAGTTAATGCTGCTTTAACCAGCCTTGTCCAGGATCTCCTCTGGTAGCAGTAACTGCTCGACACTTACAACAGAGGTACAGACAGACATAAGGACTGATGATGGCTTGCAGAAACCACTGGGTAATCTTTGGACCTCCACTGACATATCTTCTCACTTAAACCACTGCTAAGGTGGCAGGTGAGGAGAGGAGATGGCTGTGCTAGGATGGCAAAAGGGATCTGGCACACACTGAGTAGAATGACTTTGCATTTATTTAGCTAAATATAAAAGCCAATGGCCTTTTCAGCCATCAGTGCACTTGTAAAAAGTGTGGGTAGAGCCCTCCCCGGATCTTCGTTCGCAAAGCCTAGCCCTGATGCTAAAAGCCAAAACCTCAGCCCCGGAACAAGCCAGAGACATGGAGAGTGTGCACACAGGCCCTTAGAGAGAAACCAGCACAACAGTGGTGAGGAGCCAGCTGGAAGCAGACACTGCTGTGGGGCTAGTGACAGCAGCACTGGGTGATGCAGTGTGGCCAGAAGCAGACAGCAGCAGAGCTAGGACCAGAGCCTGCCACTGGGCACCACTGAATCTACCCCTG
This sequence comes from Bucco capensis, assembly GCA_013396975.1. Lineage (NCBI taxonomy): Eukaryota > Metazoa > Chordata > Aves > Piciformes > Bucconidae > Bucco > Bucco capensis. The sequence goes on along the minus strand of VWZO01000952.1, from coordinate 115,994 downwards.
ACCTGCACCTTGGTGGTCAACCATGGTAATACCTCTGGCCAGGGAGACAGGTTTGGGAAACAGAGAGGCAGAAAGCCAATTCTCCTAACTTTTGATTTATTTATTTATTGACAAGTTTTCTGTTCCCTGAGGAGGGGGAGAAGTGACTCAGAGCTCTTTTGCAGGTGGCTGTGTTCAAAGTGCAACTGCTCATCCTGAAGATGCACTGCTGATATAAGACTGACAGATTTGAGAGGGTAATGGATCCAAGCTTGAGAAGGGGAGATTTAAGTTGGATGGTAGGAAGAAGTTCTTCCCCATGAGGGTGGGTGAGACACTAGCCCACACTTTTACACCAGGAAGCCCAAAACCCACCCTGAGGGCAGAGGGCAAGATGCAGGGTGAGTCTCACCAAGGTCACTGCTACTGCCAAGTATAGGCACTACTCCAGCACCTGCCTCTGGTTATAAGCACAATAAAGTCCCAACCCTCTATAAAATGCACAAAGTCATGCCAGGGCAGCTGTGTGCCAGAATTTTCTCAAGAGACAAAAAACCTTCTTGTACAGCCTTAAGCAATATGGTGGTGAAGTACCATGCTCTTCATGTCTTGCTTTTCCCAGCACCCTTGGCACCTTCCAGCTTTGCCTCCACCACTGCTGTTCTTTGCCATCAGAAAATCCTCACCTGGGGGCCAGCTGTTGGTGCCAGCAGCATCACACCCAAGATGTATAGAGAAACTGAAGAAAGGCTGTTGCAAAAGTTGATGCCTCTGGCTTTTAGCAGCATCAAACTCCACACGTTTTTCAATGCATGCTAGTAAAGGTTTATTTTTCCACTCTTCCTCCTGTTTAATTCAAGCATGTCTCTTCTGGATGCTACTTCTGAGGAGTGGGGAATGGTTCAGAGGTGTGCAGAACAGCCCCAAAGCACAACTACTGGTATATATCTGTGAGTAACAAGGTGTTCCTGGAGCACTTGGCTCCCATGTTTTGCCCAAAGCTCAAGTTCTGTCTGTCCTTTTCCTGACAGGATGAAGGAAACAAACAAACAAATAAAAAGGAGACTAGTCTGGGATTTGAGTGTCCATTTAATTTAAGTGCAAGGAGGAAGCAGGGATTATTGGTTACAAGATACAGCTCTGTTATTTCAAGCTACATGTAAAAAACCATGGCTGGCTTCTTGCCAAGCACCCCAGGTTTTGCAGAGAGACCAAGAGCTACATTAAGGCCGCTGCAGAACAAACCAACATTGTTATCCAAATTTACAGCACACTGTTGCATATCTTGTGTTTAAAACAGTACTAAGGCTCTAAAGCAGCCTGGTCTTCATGACCTAGCTTGGGAAAGCAACACAACACACTTACTGAGGAACGGGTGAGGAAGGGAAGGTGATGGGAGAGAGAATGTGGGTGATACCAAGTAAGTGCTCTACCACACACAAGCCAGGAGATTAACAACTGGCTTGTACCAAGTGACCATTTTTGTTTCTTACATTTTAAAACTCATAGCAGCCAGCCATGCTCCCAGAGCTGTTGCATGTCCCTGCTGAGAGAGGTCCAAGTGGCAGATGAGGTATCCCCAAGATATCCTTTCCCATACTGGCTCTGGCCTCAACAGAAGCACAAACCCTCTGGGCATTGTGACAAAGGATTAGCAAAAGCTGGAAAGAACAGCCAGCCTGCTCCTAGCAGGAGGCCCCTGAGTGCCCTAGAAGCACTGCACTGTGCAGAGCCTGTGGCAGCACTTGAGCTTTGCCTCCTTGCACTCGCTGCTTCCGGAGCGCTGCACCCTGCAGCAGCCTGCCAGCTGTCAGTGTGCTCCCAACAGTGCAGGAGGATACAGGCAACTCAGCCCAGCAGCTCCACCCAGACACAACAGCTACCACAGGCAAACCCAACAGAAAAGCAAGCAGGAGCTTCACAGCTACAGGCTAGCCAGCCCAGTTCCTCCTGCTGGGACCTGCTGACCTGTTCTAGGTACAGCCATGCAGTATGGGCAGGGCTACTGCCCATGGGGAGCCGCAGGCTGCAAAGCTCAGTGTTTGTCACGGACATGACAGCAGGCACGACTTGCACCACGGTTTCAAAGGAGCAGATTTGAACATCTTAAGAGGCTGCAGTGCTCTCTGCTGGGCTCTCTGGCCTGCCTCAAGCAGCGGAGTACGCGAGCGCTGCTATCGCGCAAGGCAGCTAACTGTCACATGAGAGAGGGACCCCTCAGCGGGGGAAAAAGTGCCCTTCATCTGCCCAGCTGCACACACCAACACAGACAGCAAACTGGCTGTACAAAGCCATGTTCTGTCCTTACAGCAGCGACTTCATGGCACCAGTGGGAAGGACTGCTCCAGCCCTCCAAGCACAGCAACGGAAACACAGACAGACACGTTGAGGGGTGTTGAGGGGCTGTTTGGACAGACAGTGAAACACTGAGTGAAACACACCAGAGATTGGGACAAAGAACTTCTCAAAGGACTACACACACTCATTTCCTACCTGCGCTCCCACACACCCAAGGAAATGCACAGACAAGTGCCCTGAAGCAAAGATTCATTCTCTTCTCTCCAACACCAAGTGAGGACTGAATTTTAGCTTAAGATTTAGCAGTCTTGTTAAGATTAGCTGGAAAGGCCTTTCCCCTGCAGCCACTGTATAATGTGGAGCTGTGAATACTCTGGGTGTGCACCTCTATGGTACTGTGAGTTCTTCCAGAGTGTAACTCCTGTGTGCTAAACTGGTAGCCCCCACCCAGCACGTCCTCACTGCAACACACTGGGAAGCTCAGCTAAGAGACACATGAGCACTATAGGGTCTGCTGGGTAAGACTCCTATCAGCTCTACTGCAGCACAGATATCTCTGTTTCCTAGAAGCCTCTTTGCATCATCGTTTGCTGCGTGCTCTCGAGGCCACACTGGTAGAGGAACTGAGATGTCTTTCATTTGGCAGCAGCACTGATACTGCCTGGGGTGTGGGAATAAGACAGAGGAGCTGAAGGAAAGAAGGGACAGATGGGTCTTCCCACTCTCCCTCTTGCCTGAAGGTTTAACAACAGAAAAGAAGCCAGACCAAAATCCACACTTGAGTGCTATTCTCTGCGCTTTAAAATAGTATTTTCTTAAAATATAAAACCCTTCTCCCCTCTGGAAACCACTAGAATGTAAACAATAAAAAGGGCATTTGGGGAGGAAAAGGGAGAGGAGGTTTGAATGTGCTTCCAGGCACCAGCTCTTGCTAAGAGCAACGGGTGCCTCCGGGGCCCTGCGCTCGCTGTCAGCCCTGTTCCCATGGCTCCCTTGCTCATTTAGTTTCCCAGTGGATCCCAGATTTAGGATTAGCAGTTTGCAGTAAATCCCAACTGGTAGCTTAATCCTCTTCATCCTCACTGATGTCATAGGTGACTGCAGACTCGTTCCTGGAGCGGCTGGCTGGTGAGGAAGGAGGAGTCTTGGTTGAGAAGGGCCAGCGGAAGGAGGGAGATGGGGAGCGGTCGTGTGTGGGGCTACTGCTGGGACTCTGCTTTGGGCTGATGGCCTGCAGCATCCGGCCCTTGCCCTCCTTCAGCATGTGTTTCTAGCAATGGAAGCAAGAAGACAGTTAGCATGGCTCAACCAGCAATGGAAACAGACACTACTCGGAGCTTGTGCAGCATTTTGAGTTATGTGCCTCCAATGCTTTGTGCAGTACAAAAACAGGCATTGCTCTAGGCTTTGGAAACTGCATACAGTGTAATCATCATTTGTCTTCAAGCACTTCTAACACAAAGTGCTTGTGATTTTTACCCAGCAACAAAAGAGTGCCTGGCAAAAACAAGTAGCTTCAGACTCATCCCATGCCAGTGAGAAAGTGACCACCAATCTCTCGGTTGCTCAGTGCCCTGGAGGACACAAACTGGAGTTTACAGGCCAGCTTGTGGGACACGGGAATTTTTCACACCACAGCTGTAACTGGTGTTATCCAATAGGCAAGGGTGAGGGCTCCTTGTAAACAGGCTGCCCAAGCCTAAGACAACTTGTCTGGAGACTGGCAGCACATCAAGCACTGCAACAAACTGTAAAACCTTTGCTCTGCTTCTGCTCTCCAGAAGCCCTACAATGGCTGCTGAGCTCTCCAAAATCCCCCAGCAGCTCCTTACCAATGCGCCTTCTGGACCAAACATCTCCAGGAAATTGCCAATGAACTCCCGGGACTTCTCTTCCCACTTCTGAATGAGATCAATACTCTTCTCCTCCACTTTCTGGACAAACTCTTTTGACTTCTCCTCTACATCCTTCACTCTCTTCTTCACCTTATCCACACGCTCCTGGAGGTGATACTTCTTCTCCTGTACAGTAAGCGGTGGATCAGAACACAGCTCAGCAGATCTGAGTGGCGACCACCTCTGCTCTGTTATTACACTGAACTGCTGCTTAAGGCTCAGCATCTCCATTAGTCTTGTGACACTTCTTCACTTCAGTGACACTTCTTCCCTAGGCTAAATGGCAGACATAGTGGGGCTGTGAGATGCTTTGTGGCACGCCACGGCACAGTACACAGAGCAAGACTAAACCCAGAGATAAGCACTAGATGATAGGAGTGCATGAGAGAGGGAAATATTTATACAATACATAGATTAGAGTTGAGTGAATTGCTGTAGGTCTCTCTTCATATCATGATAGCACATGTCTTTGTGCTGGGTGTTTTTAAACAGAGGCAGAGTTACCACAGAGATATCAAGCAGCCATTACCTCTCCTGTTTCATTTTTGTGATTTGATTGTATTAGAAAGAAAATAGGCACAGTATCTCAGTGATAAAAGCCCAAATGTTTACTACTCTAATTCTGACATTGTAATTGCATTCTGCCATGTATTCTGGGTGTGTGCTAGGATCAGAGCATGTCCTTCTCTCCCACCCAAGCACTGCTGCTCCTGCAGCTCCCCAAAGAGTAGTACAGTGAGAACAGGGTAAGATTTTATCCCAACAAATGACTCAACCTTAAGAACGTGGCTAAGGGAAGAGCAGAGAAATGAAACAAAGCAGCTTCTGCTAAGAACAACCCACACTTCATTCAGTTCAAGAAAACACATATTTCACCACACACTCTGTCTCTAAAAACATCACCAAGATATTTCTGACAACAGAGCAGCATTAGCAAAACCCCAGTTCCTCTGTGTGGGTTCCAGAGGCAGTTTCAGGGATGAAAGAAGTCTTGTCTCTACTTCAAGGACAATGGTTTGGCACAACGGCTTAGCTCTGCAGACTGGCCTTTTACTGACCTACGGCAGGACTGTGTTACCACTAGGTAAGACTCTATATATCCACATGTAGAAGTCTGCTTCATGCAGCCTGTGGTGAGACACCCTTCAACTCACGTTTATGAAGCTGACATTAAGCTCTTTAGCTGTGTAGCCCCGCTGCAGGTTCCGTCTGGCATAAACATCATAGTCCCGCACGATCCGGGTGATGATGTCTGATGTTGAGATTCCCTCCGTTCTCTGAGTTGGGGCAAACATGCCTAAAGTTGGGGAACAGAACTCAGAACAGCTGCAGCAAGACACATGGCAAAAAGCTGCTGCCACCTCTATTAGAAAACCACCACATCTTTGTCCTTGAATGTACAAAACCAGGGGTCTCCTTTCTGGGACTATGAGGAAGAGTGAAGTAAGAGCAAACCCGTATCAAAATACCACATCTCCTAATGAAAAGCTCTTTACTTTAGCTGGTTTAAAGACTATTGGGTTGGACAGAGCTCTGAGCAACCTCATCTAGTCATAGATGTCCCTGCTGACTGCAGGGGGATTGGACTAGATGACTTGTAAAGTTCCCTTCCAACCCTAACCTTTCTATGATTCTATGTCAGTTGGGTTGGGTCAACTGCCAGGAACTGTGGTGACCATGGCAGCAAAGGTGGCCACAGCACAAAGCTTAGCCAGCATCACTACTATAATCCACAGCATACAGAACAGTGTGGTGACAGGACAAGGACAGCTCTAATGGCTAGGTTTGGAAAGATTTCAATGAGCTGCATCTCCACTGAGTTTTACAGAAAAGAGCTAGAGGAGCCTCTCAGTGAAGTCCATGAGATCCTTCATTTGTGACAATCTGTAGCAAAACCATAGCATTTTTTCAGAAGGTGGCTGTGAATTCAACCACAATAACTAAACTGGAAGTAGGAATTAATGCTGGGAATGCTTGGCCTGGGACATGGAAGTATCCTAGCCTTAGGAAGCAAGGCCCAAACCTCTGTCCTGCCCTCAGAGCCTCCTGGGTGGACCTTGTTCTCAGAGGGGCACTGCCATTTCCCCAGGCATACTCCTGCCATACAGAGGCACAGAATAAATGACAGCAAATCTCTGAGAGGACATCTTGAAGAATCTGACCCAGACCCACCTGCTTCTTTTATATGCTTATAAACATCATCACTGCCTGCAGAAGAATAGGGAATGTCATCGTGTGCAACAAAGTCGATCTGAAAACGAAGCAAGCAATGGGAGTCAACTTTTGCTCTTGAACATGCAGGTCTCCTACTTTCTGTCAAAGGATGGTAACTTTTTGCTCAACACCTCCCCTCAGTGGTGTGACACAGCACAGCAAGACACTTCCCTGTCAAGTTCTGACTGCCTATCAATTGGAAGCACACAAGAGAGAAGGAAAAGATGGGACTAAGGACACAACTGTTTAGAACTCCACAGAAAAGTGGCTTGTTAATAGCAACAAGAGTGAACTAAGCACAGTCCCGTGAAGACTCCTTCACCTCCCAAAGCAGTTCTTTTTACTTTGTCCTACCAACTGATAAAAGCCTCCCAAAATAGCTTGTCTGGTCTCCTGTTACAGAGAAACTGATGCAGATCTAAGCTGCTCCTGCTGTAAGCATGGAGTTGGACCAGATGCCCTCCAGAAATCCACTCCAACCCATGTTTATCCTCTCCCTACTGCATTTCACAGCAATCTGTAACCAGTATCAATTTCTCCTGGAACAGTGAGAACCCTCTCAGGTTTTTTTCAGCATGCCACAATCTCTCCCTTCTTTTAACATGACCTGCCAGCTCAGCAAATGCTTCCAGTCTCACAAGAAACTCGCTCAACAGAAATGGCTTGCTTGGGCTGAGGTGACCCTCATGGATGAATACTCAGTGTAAACCACAAGCACAAACAGAGGCTAATGAGAATTCAGAACAGATCAGGTGTCACCAATTACCCTGTGCTCTGCCAGGAACTCTGGGGTGAGTGTCCACGGCGCATTTCTCACCACTTCATCCACGTAGCGACAGTGCTGCACAGCATCATAGCGCTCATTCTCGTTCATTACTGTGAAGCCCTTGAAGTTATGGGTTAGCTCATCACTGCAGACTGAGGAAACAGAGAAGAGTGAGCCTCAGGTACTTACCCAGTCCCTTACAGCAAAAGGACCTTGCACACACCTCTGCTGAACCAGGCACTGCCACTTTCAAATCCAACCACAAGGAACCAGTGAGCGGTGCAGGGCACTGAACTGAGCAGTTCTAGGCAGGCTCTTTGGGGGATTTCTTCCCAAGCTACACCCTGAGTCCTCAAGGTCACTAGAGCCTACAATGTTTACCAAGAAAATCAGCAAATACAGAAGATAACTCTCTTGTGTGACATGGTACCTGCAGGCCTATCAGGCAGAAAACTGGTTTTAAACCCCTGGATGTCTCAGGCTTGGAAACTGAAGTCCATGAGAAAAACCACAAATCCTAAGCTTCCAATTTCATAAAAATACCCTACCACAGCCTAGTTTTTGGAAAATTGTATTAAAACACAGGATGAGTTCCCAACAAATCGTTAGCTTAATTATGTTCCATGAGAAAGTAAATGAACAACTCTTCACGATCTGCAATGCAAGACACTGAGAAGGAGGGAGCTTAATTTGGTTATCAGACTCAAAAGTAAACATGGCATTACTAGTCTCACTGGTATTGGATGTATTTATGTTCTAGGCAAACAGATGATAAAAAGCAGGTGACACTGCTCCTAGCTTGAGGCTAAACCTTCACTTTGGCTGCGGCCTCTTGTCTTAGTACCTGGTACAAGGGGAGCAGTTCATTGCCCTCAACCTTCTCAGCAGTCTCCCAGAGGCAGGCAGCATGGTTAAACACCTTGCTACATTAACATGGTAATCATCTGACTTTAAGTTATTTTCCTGTTTGATGTACAAAATTTATATACATGGGGATGTCTTTTCAGCTGCAAGATTTCTAAGCTCAGACCACTTTGTAGATTAAGAGTAACTCTTTCAGCTCTTCTCCCTCCCTTCCCCTTCCGGATCTACTACTGTTACACAGACCAAAAATTGCAGAAGTACCACTATAAAAATGCCCTCAGCAGTGAGTGAAACTGTGATAAGGGAACATACCACACAAAGAAATTATCACTGCTCTAGCACAGCACCAGTTTCATTTTGCTTTAGGAAACTAATGGAAGTTGAGAAAATTAAAGGCATTCTCAGCTCTGATACATTAGTATCATTATGCAGCCTGACATAGAACAGTTCCAGCTGGAAGAGACCTTGAAGATCATCAAGTCCAGCCTTTGTCCTAGACCTAGCAACCTGCTAAATGATGCCTC